>JAODAL010032753.1:0-46495 GCA_025379985.1 Phyllomedusa bahiana
TGCTGCTGGGTGTGGCCCGCTGCCTTTCCCCCAAAATCTGTCCTTTTTGGGCCCCTGTCTTTCCCCATGCTGCTTTTTTGGCTGTTCCGGACCTCCACACTGTGTCATTGGGCCCACTCTGTGGCCCCCTCCTTTTTGCCACCTCCAGAATATATTTGTGCCACTGCCTGACCCAGCGGGTGCTGTTTTCTGCGCCGTGACCCTTTCCCCACTTGCCCCTTGTCCCACCTGTGGCCTACTCCTTTTTTGCCACCTCCAAATTCCTTGTGCCAAAATCCTAACCTCCTGCTGCTGCGTGCTGCTGCCGTGACCTCCCCACTCCTTCATTTGGCCATGTTGCCCCATTCTGCTGCTGTGGCGCCCGCCGTTACCTACACACTGTCATTGGGCCCTGGGCTGACCTCCCTGCGCCGCTGGCCCGCTGCCTGACCCCCACACCTGTCATTGTTCCACTGTCCCGAAACCTTTAAAGCTGCTGCAGGGGGCTGCGCCCCTGACCTACACACTGTTCCTTGGCCACCTGTTGGGGCCCATTCCTGTTTTTTTTCCATCTCCAGAATGTCATTTTTCCACTGTCTGACCTCATGTGGGGTGGCTCCCCCCGTCACCCCCACACTTCCCGTCAAAAAATTTTTCCACCTGACCTCAGCTTGTTTTTTTTTTCCCGCTTTCTCTGGCATGACTTTACCCGGCAACATTCCCGCTTCAGGGTTTTTGGTCATTTTTTCCCCTTAAGTTCCCCGAGAATTTTTTTAGTGAACGATTTCCCAAAGGGGCCCGGCCCTTCACTTCGTTTTCATACAAAACACAACATTGTATGAAACCAAACCAAGCTCCCTCTGATATTAAAGCCCCCGCCAACCTTCACCCGGCCCCGCTCAGCCTGTTCCGCCTTTGGGAAAAAGCTTTTATTTTTAACTGAATTTGCCCGAAGTAAAATTTGTAATGAAGTTTAAATTTTTTGGGGCCCAGAAAATTGCGAATGAACGAAACGAATTTCGGGAAATTCGCCCATCTCTAATTGTGACATCTTGAAATATTTGTGTTCACAACTAAACATTCATCCAAGAAATACATTATTGGGGATTTGTTAGTTTCAATTAGTATACAGGTGCAATTTGCATTCTATAGGCCCATCAGGTACCCTGTGGATGATGTTTTCCAGTTTCTTATCTGACTCTGAGATGTGATTTTTCTGGAGGATATTTTAAATGTTTTAATGTAGGTGGTCACATTCTGTAATTTTTTTTAATTGTCCAATAAAATATTACCATATTAAAGATATTCTTTGTTTCATGTCATTTCTTTTTCTATTGATATGTTTTGTTAACTTTCTAGGCATGAAGATGTGCACACCAACAACTGATTAGTAGTGCCTGTTCCTCCTTAGCACACTGGTTTTCTAATACATGGCACTATTAATTGTTGCGGCATATGCAGTTGCTTCAGTCCACTTAGTGGTGGGGCCCTATAAATTCTATTTATGCAAGACGTTACACTCCACCAAACACTTTCCCAAAAACAAAGGCATATTAGAAAAGTGTATATTCTGTACAATTACCTGATATAACCGAGTAGGTTCCACTTTGGCTCACTACAGGTAAACATTTTACAACACACAGTTTCAAAATCAAACTGTAAATTCTGAGATAACATCAATATATGTATATATATATAATATTATTGTATATAATATTAAAAATAATATATATTTTAATTTTAAAAATTATATATAAAATATATTTTTTTATTTGAACACTAACTTAAATTACTGTTAGTAAACAATTTTCGGGGCATTATTTTTCCTAAGTGCCAGGGAAAAAGGAGGAAGTCACAGGGTTGATAGTCCCAGTTTAAAGTAGTTTGCAGCTGTGTCTTTACAATCCTCCAAACCCACGTGAACACATAAAAACAAAAGCCAATGTATCCAAAGGTTTTCGTTGTTTAAAACCAAAGGAGAATTTGGGCAAATTTTATGTCGTGCTTAGGACTCTGGTTTAAGTCAAATTCAACCCAAATCCAAGTGATTTGTTTAACGGGCCCAAAAAAATTGGGTTAGGGTTCTTCGGGTCTTTTTGGCGCTCTCAATCCAACATCACTTCTAGTCCAACATATCATTAGAGAAACCCTAACCTGAGGTCGGACCAGAGGTGACATCAGACCAGGAGTGATGTTGAGCCACAAGTACTGCAGGCCCGGAAACACCGCAAGATGGAAAGTATACCCTGCACACCATTAAACAACCATAAACCTCAACTCTGGGTTTAGTTTTGTTATTTGAATATGTTAGGTCAATTGAAAAAAAAGGGGTTTAAAGGATTTCCAAAACCTTTTTTTTTCAAAAGTTGGGTTAATTCATTGTTGAGCCAAGCGGGTTTTCATTTTAAATATCCTGTGCTAAAAAATTTAAAACATGAAAGTTTTTTCCCTCTCACCTTTCACTGAAAAAACAGAATTGCAATACCAGATAGAGCGTGAGGTCAAGAATGGTGCTGTTTCATGGAAATCAAAACTTTTTTCAAATTTAAAAAAACCCTTTTTAAAATTTTTTTTCATAAAATATGGAGTTTTTACAGAACTTTTTCTATTCTATGTTTTTTTTAAGTTTCCCGGGTACTTTTTAATGCAAACCCCATACCAACACTAAAATTAAATGAGTCAGGGAAAAATCCATTTTTACTTACAAACAAATTTTATATCTACACCTCGGATTTGGGCCATATAAAATTTCATTTGGAGGAAAAATTTACCTGCAAAGGATTGTAAAGGGGAATTGTTCCAGTTGGCTGATTTGTCTGACTTCCAGGGACATTTGGATAAGTGCCCTAAAACCAACAAAGGTAAAAAAATTTCAGACAGGAATTGAGTGAATTTAACCATCAGGTCCCAATTTGGGACTTTAAACCCTGCTCCCGGGTGACCCGGGGTCTCTGATACACGCACTGCACTATCTTCTGCGGATCTTCAGTTTCTTTAATTCCTGCCATAGAGTATATCATACAAAGGATCTGTGACTCTGCTTTGATATGAGGGCATCACTGCGTTCTAGAGATGGTAGTTATGAACAGTGTGTCATTATTTCATTCCCAGTGGGATTAAGGAGTTTCAGGGAGTCCAATCAAACACTTTACAAGTTGACATCAAACCAGAAAATCTCAAGCTTCTACCAGAATCCCTCTTTAATCAGCTGATGTCAAATAATTAATAAATCTGTACAGGGGTCCAGTGAATCCCCAAGTATTCATTTTAGGAGCAATGATGATAATTAAACAACGTGCTGGGGCCCGCCTAGCCTTGCCGTCCACCTTCTAATTCTCTTTTTTTCAGCTTGATAAATAACCTTTCTTACTTTTACTTTTCTTTTGCAATTAATTTTGGGTTTTGGTCAATCAATAATTAAAAAGCCTGTAGCGTTTTTTTTGTGTATTCCATTATAAGCTTGACATACACAGGGCAGCAGGATCAATGTACAGAAAAGGGCAAGCGGGCGTTTATTTTACTGTGTTGATCCATTTTCTGTCCTCTTCACCGTGATACACATAAATTGCTAGACAACATTTATGCCCGCTGACACACAGTCATTTTTTTATATATTTTTTCAAAAAAAAAAATTTTGGGGGTTCTACACGTAAAATTGCTCAAACATTTCCCCTAACTGCATTAAAATGGAGAGGCACATTGGTGCAACACTGTAGCTATTAATACGTAGAAGTCCGTTAACAATCTAAAAATGTCAAGGCCCACCTACAAATATGAAACAAAATTAAACTTTTTTTCCCTTTTTTATAGAAAAACCCTTTACTATCATCAATTTACTAGGGAAAACCCAAATAAAATACTTTGCTGGGTTGAACATGAAAAAAAACTTAAATTTCATCAATCGTGGGGTTTTTATTTTTATAGCGTTTTAAGGGCGGTTTCAAATGACATTTATTTTTTTTTCAGCAGCAGTACAAATTTTTTTAAGTTTTTCATTATAATTTTTTTTAGCTTTTTTGTAAACAAAATTCTGATATTTACTTTTACTACATTTATATATTTTAAATTTTTTAGATTTTTAAACCTTTTTTTTTAATTATCCCCCTATGGTGTTGTACACTAGGGACACGACCGTTTTGACACTTTTCTGCAGTAATAATAATAATAATAATAATAATAATAATAATAATATAATGGAGAACAGTGTACAAAAATAGCTCTCCTATCACACACTGCATTTGACAGGGTGAAATAGAAGTAGTAGAATGCTTTCTATGCAAGCCTTCATTAGGACTATGGCTCAGGTCAGTAACCCACGATTTCCTCTTTGGTGAGATGGGGGTGGTGATCAAGCTAGGGAACAGCATTGCGCACCATTCCTTAATCCCTTAGATTTTGGGATTAAAAGGTCAAGGTCCTAGCTGTTACTATCAGCTATTACCTGCTGTGTATGGTGCGGGCTTACACCCCCTTAACAATACGATGCCATAAATAAATGGCAAATATTGGTAAGGAGTTAAAGGGATTGTACAATGATAGAAAATTATGACATATCGCTTGGATATCATTTTCTGATAGGTGCGGTTCCAACATTTGGCTTTCAGCCATAATTTTTGTAACTCCTTTAAATATGTTATTCCTATGTCTGGTTATCACTAGTCAGCAAAGTTTTACTCTATGGTTCCCAGAAACAACACCTCCTACACAAACCCTTACTGTTGGCATGAGAACAATAGCTTCATAGTAACTAACTAGATAGCTTTTTTTCATTATATTATTTATTCTTAAAAAGTAAAATGTGGATTCTTATAAACTAGTCCTTGTTTCTCTTTTATAGCACAAAGCTGTCAGGGGCAAGAAGTGTTACCACCAAGAAGTATTTACCAGACTTTACCATATGTCACCACACATGAGAGCTGTTTGCTTATCATTAAGTAGAACGCAATAAAGGAGTTTTCAGGGACTATAACATTAATGAGCTTTCCTCAGAGTAGACTATAAGATACAATATGATAGTCCTGGAGAATCCCTTTAACACCTTTGCTGTACTACAACATACCATCCATACTTCCTTTCCATTATTGCTTACTGTGTACCCTGTGATTTATGGTCATTCTAATATCATACTGTTAATATCTCTGATGTCAGAAAATATCTAAATAAATGGTTTAAAGAAACCTTTCATGTTGGCCTCTATGGAGGAAATTAGCAAAAAATACCATACCTGTGTAAAATGAGTTACCGGTGGCTGCTGGTGGCTGGTAGTAAGAAGTTTGGAGAGGTGGTGGCTGGCACTTGTCAGGTCCAGCTGGAGGTTGATTCTGAGAACACATTTCAGGTTTAGCAATCATTAGAATATAAAATTAGACTCACAGGATTAATTCCTCAGGAGAACCTTAAGATGCATATGATGAAATGCCAACAGAATTCATTAGCCAAATGTATACCAAAAAGGCGTCCCTTTAACATACGGTATGTTTAGCTGTTGTATGTTAGGATGCTGTTTTTTTTTTACTATAGATTGAAAAACAAAATGTCTTATGTTTTTTAATAGAAGAGGACCATGTTCGTCATGAGAACTTTTGGTCCTCAAGTGAAGATGTGTAAGGAGTAGTGGTATACTGCTTGTGTGCTGCTAATGTCAAGAAACAGTGTTTATTTACTTAAAGAGGTATTTCCATCTTAGACACTTTTGGCATATCCATGGGATGTGCCATAAATATCCCATACATTAGGTCCCACCTCAGAGGCAAGTACCTATGTTGAGCACATGCCCGCTTGTTTCTGTTACTCCCATAAAACTGATTTAAGAGAATTTTGCACACGTGAAGCCAGCTATTTATCTGTTGGTGGTCACTTCATGAGGTACCCTCCTTGTCAATAAGGTGCATGTCTTAACTGTGGGACCCTTACTTATCAGACATTTATTGCACATGCTGTGTATAAGACAGAAATGTCTGAGAGTAATACAACGCTAATGACAGCATATGTATTATTACCTGGGATGAAAATTTTGCTGGACCCTGTTTGCTGGACCCACCATCTCTTGATGGAACTGCAGGTTCTTTTGCTGGCTTGGAACGAAACCAACTAAACCATCCAAAGGAGGATCCCTGTTTGAGAGAAAGAGGGAAATTGTTTGTTTCTAAAGACACAACATAATTATACTGGTATACAGTGATATTGGTGCCAACAATGTTTTATATTAAGTTTATGGTGCTGATTAAGAATATTAATTACTCTGACTGTGCAGGAGATTCTTATCTCTAACAAAATTACAGACAAAGGGATGCTTTCAAATTCTCACAACACTTGTTCCTTTTGTTTACTGCAGCTAATTTTGCTAAAACTGAGAGCTCAGAGCTCAGTCCCATCAGTGCTTTCGTGGGGTGATCACTATATTTACTATTTTGCCATAGGCAAACTTTAAACTTTACATTTCTCTATCTGAAAAACACTAAAACGTAACTTTTATTATTATAACTTTTAAACTAGTGTTGAGATTGCTTTTGGCATCGAGATCAACGAAAGTCGATATCGGCCGTATCGATAAGGTTTTTATAGGACGCGATTATGAGCATGACCTTTAAAAAGTCATGGGAAGCACAACCCCTTTCTTTATACCCCCAAAAACAAGGGCGGGAAACGAAATTACATCCACAACATCAAATTTGGATACTGCTACATCTTAGGCAAAACTTAGGTTTATAAAAGTCACAGAAAAAATCACAGACCATTAAATACCCTGTCTTGTACCACACCGACCCTTAAACCGCTCACCCAAAAATTAAAAAGTCAGAAGGCAGTATGATTTAACCACATGTTATTTTAACTGGAAAATGAAACCCTGTCCGGGAACCGCATGACCCAAACCCTGCAGACCCCCAGTTTTTAAAAAGTGCCGCAAAAAGAGTCTTTAAACCACCATTTTATTTCACTGGACATTGACTAACCTGCCTCCCCAGAATGACCTTTAAAACCTGTCTGACCCCCAGAAAAAAAGGGGCCGGGGAAAAATCTTTTATTCTTATTTGTTATGTTTTCGTATAATACAGTATTTTTTGCCCCTTTTAAATTCCCTGTGGTGTTATAGAATTGCTTTTTTAAATTTACGAATGCTGCGTCAATGAACAATCTGGGGTTTCAAAACCCCAAAAAACACGAACGTTATTTTTTGGTATAAAAAACGTTTTTTTTTCCCCTTTTAAATTCACCGTGGTGAATATAAAATTGCTTTTTTTAAGTTTTACGTAAGCGCGTCAAGAACAATGCGGGTGGAAAAATCAAAAAAAAGAACTTTATGTTTTTAAAAAACATTTTTTTCACCTTTTCAACACCTTGGGAATATAAATTTTGATTTAAATTTTACAAAATGCTGCGTCAATAAACCAATGCGGTCAAAAGTCAAAAACACAAACTTTGTTTTACGTTGATACACGGTATTTTTTGGCACAAAAAACCCTGTGCGACTACAAGATTGCTGGATTGTAATTTAACTGCAAGGTGGATTATCAAAAGTCAAAAGGGTGTAATGGGTAAAATAAATGAACACCTATCTGAATGTATACTATAAAAAAAGTGGATTTTGCAGCTAACAAAAGACCTATTACTAAAATATTGTATCCAAATAAGTTCAGGCTGCCCATATCCAGGGAAAAATTTTAATAGCAAAATTTTAATAAAAAAGAAATTCCACTACAATGCACACTAAGCTTGTGAACTTTACCAAGTTTTTTATAATAGAGCTTGTCTGTGTGCCCGCGGCCAACCCCCCCCCCCCCGCTCCCCCCCCCTGAATTACGTGGAGATTTCTGTTTAAAATTCTCTACAACTACAAAAATCTTCAAACTCTAATCTAAAAAATTGGGAAGACACCTAATAGTAAGGGTTTCTTTTGCAAAATAGACAATTTTTTGCGAGCTGTTTGGCCCCAGGCGAGCGCAGGCCTATCCCTATGAGACCGAGAGACACTGAGGCTGAAACAGGAAAACGCTGTTCTATGAAACCGAGGTCATGGAATTTTTTTACCAAAAAACAACCATCACATCCCAGTCATTTTCTCGCACCACACCACCCTGCTCTATTTTGTAATTTGATTTTTCTCCGGCAAAAATTACAGGAAGCCCCCCGAAAAAAGGCGCAATCTAAAATATACAATTTTAACCTTAAAATCGCATGACTGGAAAAATTTTGATCACCTAAAAACCTTGCCGATTTCAAATTTTTCGTAAAAAAAGCCAAACCCCCAACCCTTAACCTCTAACACACTATTTAAAAAACCCATTTCAACCCACTTTAACCCTTTTTGCTTCGAAAGAAGAATACTCCTTTTCTATTTTCAACTTGGACACCCCCTATTAAAAGGGAAAACCTTTATATACAGCAAATTAATAGCTCCATAAAAGGGTTTTCCAACCTACAAATTTGGGGATCTCCCCAATCTCATGGACACAAAACAAATAAGGCCCCCTTGTGACAGCAGGTGACACTTGAAGACAGAGGTGAGAAATGACAATTTAAAACGTCATATCTGACCTCCCCGACATGTTTCGCCAGCTAACCTGGCTTCATCAGGGGTTAGAGGTCCGATCACATGTGGTCTAAACTCACTTCCTTTTTTTTTTTGGAGACTATGTGACAAGATCGTGGGGTGATGTCACTCCTTGCTCTCTCAGTTACTCAGATAACAGACGTCCTTCTGGTAGGCAGGTTACCATTCCTGTGTGCACTCAGATCTTATAAAATGTCTCTTATCTCATGAATAAAGTAAAATCTATTGACCAATGTTTTTAAAAAAGTCTTCATTTAACAATCCCCTTATGTTGAAACCTAATCTTCATAATGAGAAAACCCCTTTAGTTGGTATTAATGTTAATGCTTCAAAAAACGCTGTTTATGGGATTTCATTTTATGTGTGTCATCGAGACAAGCACGTTGGAGACTCCAATAGTAGCCTGCTATCATGGGTATGTCCCACCTGCCTTGATATATCTCCTCCACAACATTCACACCATAATAGAACCTCTTGTCTTGTTTCTCGTTAAAGTCTCCAAAGTTATCTGGAAATCTGTTTAAATGGCTATGGAGAGCATCTTTATGCTCATATTAACTTACATTAAGTCATATTAAGTTAGTGAGCATATTAATTCATCAAGCAAATCTTGCATCAATTCTTCATAATTGTCTGCTCCAGAACTACCTAAGTAGTTCTTCACAACAGAGACAAACCCTTTTAGGCCGAAGCATCAGTGTTATTCATGAAGTTGGTAAAATTAGAATCGTTCATGAGTTAACGAATATGAAAACCATCAAAGATTGCAGCTTTTAGTTTATTTATGCTCAGTCCAGAGAATGATCTACACATGTACTTGAAGTAATTACCCATTTTGTCCAAAACCCTAACAAATTGCTCCATCAATCCTAGCTTAATATGAAACAGTGGGAGAATGATTTTGTTCTTATCCACCAGCAGCTTGTTGATGATATTTGCAGCGCCAACAATCATTTCTCTCCGTGTAGGCCACAACACTTTTCTAAAATGATCGTGCTTCACCCTGCTATCCCAGAGGTACATGAAGCATGGGTATTTTGTGTATCCAGACTGATGTCCAAGCAAGAAGTTCACCATCTTCATATCGACATAGATTGACCACTTCATGATAGTTAACCAGGCTCATGATAACAGATTTTCTGTAATATTATTTTTACATTTTTTAGATTTTTCTTTAAGTTTTGTTGAGTGAACAATGGGAAGATATGCATAGCAGTTACCACTGTGCAAGAGAACACATTTCAAGCTTCTAATGCAGTTGGCTATAAAAGGCTGCCACTCTTCTGGCCAATATTCTGTGAGTCCTATTTGAAGTACAATTTCTGGATATCATTGCAGTATACAAGATCTTCCTCTTGGTAGAAATATGGGCGAAACCTCTCTTCTCTTGTCCAATAGGCTGTAATTTAAACTTCCGCCTTTATAACATTTTGTTCATTAAATCTGGAAACTAAGGGTGACATGTATGAAATTTGGTGCTGACAAGCCAGTTCTAAATGCTTTAAGGTAGTGTAGAATGCACCAGATTGTATGAACCTGTTCTTCTGCAGGTCATACATACAGACGCATTATAGTTCCACTACGGCAACTTGGTCTGGCTGTTCTAACTGTTCTGCGCCTAGGTTTAGCACCAAACATCCATAAATTTGTCTAATTCTATGAATGTGGTGCAACACACCCCAAGAATGCCCCTAAATTTTTGGCAAATTACAAAGTTTCGGGGCCGGTGTCGATTGCGCCAAAGTTTAGAGTGCGACTCTTCATACATCTATAGAACAGGGTTACGACAGCTTTTTGCCGCAAAGTACGCCAGAAAACTGGCACAGCCCCATTTGTACATGTCATCCTAAAAGTTCAGATGCTTAGTTGGACAGATTTACAGCTCAAATCAGGTCACCGAGTTCTTTTTGGCTTAATGGTTGAAGTATCAAAGAGCTTCCTTCAAATTCACTTTCACTGTTACCACCTGCCATAGATTCCAATCCCTGCTTCTTATCTGACTGTGGTTGGTTTGATAGTCTACTAAATACTGGGAACACCACTGCCATGTGGAATACATCGTCTTTCTGATTCAAAATCAGGATAATCCCACCAAGTTTCCTTGTGATGATTAAAGCCTTTAATCTGTATATCACAAAAATAACAATCTTCTTTTTCGGTACCCTCCATACCATTGGCACACCATTGTTTAAACTTTTTCTTTCACCATTTATCCACTGTCGTACATTCTCCACACATGTTTGGCAAAGCATATGTGGAGCACAAGACTTATTCTGGTCTCCAAGCTGTACTCCAAGATAAGCCAGGTATACTTAATGCACAAAGTCTGATATTTCTTCTTTGTTTTTCAACCAGGTACTCTCCAGAGATGTGGTAGAATGCATCAGGAGAGTTGATGCAGGTTGTTCTTGGCGAAGTCATAATTTTTACATGTATTCATATACGTATTGAGACAGAGCTTTTTGGGAATGAACCAAGACAAACTTTTACTGTAGCTCACTTCTTTTCCCTGCAAATTCACAGTTTAATTAAGGCTTTAAAAAGTCCCTTTCATAGCATTGTAGGCCTAAAAATTGAAATACAAAACAATTATATGTTATGAGACCAAAAGCTATTGCATTTGATATCACAAACAGGTTGCATTGGGAGAATAGACTATTTTCATGGATTTCCATTATCTCAAAACTAGAAAGGAATTCAGCAAAAGTAATGTTTTTTTTTAATTCAGCACCCTCAAATACCGTAAACCCATTCAAAAAACGTTGGCACCTGAAACTTTAAAAAAAAAAAAATTGTAGACCTGAGCTATTATTAAGATCAGAACAATAGTAAGTTGAATCCTTTTAGCCTTATTAACCCTCACAGCTAAAGTGCACAACCCAGTCATTCCAAATACAAATTATTACAAAGAAATGGTGTCTTTGCACAGAATGTAGCAGCAATACAATGTGTTCCTATATTCCATACCAAGGTATGAATGTATCTAAGCAGAGAACAACTAAGGCCCCATTCACATTGCCCTACCTATACGGTATCTGCATCAGATACAAAAGGATGTTCGACACATATGTGGTATATTTTTGCTAAATAGGGCAACCGTTATCCCATTAAAACAATGTTTGAACTATACAAGTCAATACACCAGGATAAATTCTTATGGTATTCTTACAGGTAGCAACAATGTGTGAATGGAGCCTAAGAGAGATCACCCAACCATGATTAGCAAGTGCATGAGTCAGGACAGAAATAAAGATATGCCAAGAAGTTGACGACCTATGACACATTTAAGAAAGGGAAAGGAAATAAACAAATCCAAAACAAAGAAACACCCAACACTGCTTTTATTTTTTTGCACAACCAACTGGATAAAACAGCCCATAACAATTCATTAAGGTACCCCATGCACCTTTTTACTTATTTATTGTCTTGTGATCTTAAAATATAGAATGATTACCTTGGTTAAGAAAATTTAAATATAGATGTCTTGCAGTACACTGTGTCCTAATTTGCAATAACATCTTTCTCTAGCACCAAACAATGTGCCATAAAGAGTGGTCTACTTTATGCATCTCAGTATCCACCATTGACTGAATTTATTAATAAGCATTTTCAAGGCGAATATGATATAAAAAGCTTGTTAGCTTATTACAGCGCCTGTCTCCACTTCAGTGGACTGCTTTCCTGTTAAGCTGTATTTAAAGACCTGGCTACTTGGGCAAATTCTAACTGCTCAATGTGATTAATCCTGTAACAGCAATCGCTCATTTTCTAACCATTATGTTAAGAACATGGGATTAGATATATAAAGTCTGATTGAATCACACTATGTTTTCTCAGCTATTAATCATGTGAGATTTAACGACTTGGTTGAAAATTGTCCAGTTGGCCCCAGTCTACACGCTTGTTCGCACATTAGATATTGCTTTTAAGACAGTTTCCTTAATATAGTCATGTGATTATTAAACTGGAACAACAGTGTCAGTAAATACATGTTTTACATATATATCCATAGATATACAGTTAATTCACATTATTATGTGAAACTGGGGGGCCAAAGTAGTACCTTAAAGTCTTTGGGGGACATGTCCCACTAGGGCTGCACCATATTTTTTGGTGTATTTTTCACCAAAAAACTGTTGATACCGTATTCTCTGTATAAACGAACTGTCGTACACCAAAACTAGGTGCATTTGACACTTTTGAATGTGCCTAAAGTAGGTGTATTAAATATGCTAGTAATGATATGCTATGCGCCTTTTTTTTTGGTATAAGCCTAAATTAGGCGCATTACATATGCTATACAAGGCATACCACATGCCAGATTTTTTGACAGGTTTATTTATTCAGGCACATTATACACTCATTTAATGCACCTTAAAAGTGGCGTGAAAGCGCCTCTTTTCAGACACCCTTTGTCATGCTGTTCCAACCAATATCAGACGTTTTTTGTTTTTGTGACATGTTGCATTTTCATTGTGATTAACCAAATTTATGCCTTTATAGCAGTTATTTACCCAATGACAGAAAGACACCATCAGCATGAAAATGTACCATGTCACAAGCTCATACAGTCATGAATTGGTTTTGATAAAAATATGCGTTAACAACCTCAAAATTTCATGTATCCAAAAAGTAGCACAAAAGCATTTTAAAATAGTTCCTATATTCACTTTGACTGTCTCTTAGCGTTTGTAGAGTGCTGCTAATATTTTTTTCCGTTTGCATTGTTTTGCTACCACGCCAACATGCACCTACATATTTTCTTTAAAATTGTTTTGTATCTGCCGATCAACTTTTTTTATTTGAACAGTTTCAACACCTAGTGGAGGTTGTATGCATTGACAAATTATTTCAGTTCTGAAGAGCAACTGAGATCAAATGTGCTATTAGATTAGTGTCTCTAGAAAAGTGGCCATTCATAATACAGTATATATTCACTGACAATCAAAAGGGTAACAATGTTTAGAGATTTTGACTTTCAGACTCTATATTACACCATCCACTACAGCTTTGAACTTTAGACTACCATCAATTTATAGAGAATCATCTTGGCTACCTCATACATAAAATTGACCTGCAACTATCTAGCATATGTTTAGTTATGCAGATTCTTCTCATGTAACTACATTGTTACTATTTTGCTCCTGGTGGTGGGGCAATCCTTCGCTTCTTTTATACTACAAATTACAAAATGTTTTCACATTCCCTAATAATTTAGTGTGCCATTAGGTTTTGATACCCAAGCAAAAGGTCACTTGTTTGAATCAAGAAACAGCCATGGAGAAGATTTCCCAAGAAAAGAGAAATGGCATCATCCAGCTCATCAATATTGATCTCTCAGCCAAAAAAAATTGCCAAACTCCATCACATGAAGCCATGACAGCGAAAAGAATGCAAAATAAAGTCTGTTATCTATTCAAAACCCAAAAGGTGGACGTCCAGACAAAATATCAAACAACAAGTTCAACAATATCAACAAGTTGCTCATGACAAAGGGCGACATGCATGGATGGGGCCGCACACCAATATCAGGCGCATTACAGAGCGCCCGCAGCACTTTGTGATGCTCCTGGGACCGGGGGCGTGTTGGAGGCATGTCGCACTACAACCATACGAAGCTACACATTTATAGCTTTAGTACGGCAATTCTAGGTGCATTACCGCTGGAACAGGTAAACCAATTTAAAAGTGGTTTACCTGAGCCAGAAGTATTATCTCAGCGCAATAATGTGCCTGATTTATGACCTGCAGTAGACTGGGTTCATAAATCAGGTGCATTCTATACTATTGTAATGTGCATTAAAATTGGCGTCTAAGTGCCATAAATCATACATGTTGCCCAAAATCTACTAGTTCTGGCGTGACAAGCATGGTAGTGGAGGTGGCTTGTATGCTTCATAATAGTGAGATCACAGACCCCAGGCAAAAAAACTTGCGATGTTTTTTTACAAAAGTCGGGAAAGGGGAAAATAGAAAAGGGAAAAGTCTCAAGTCCAGACTCAAAAGAAGGGGGTCGGCTTAATTTTTCGAAAAGACCAAAAGGGCGGGAAAAAAATTTGGGGAAACAAGCTATTTGGATTTGAGTGATGAGATATGTCTAAAACTGGGCTCTGTGGAAAAAAAAGGAAACTAAAAAAAATTAAAGAAAAAGAGGGGGGTAAAACGAAAAAAGAAGGAACGTCAGGTTTTGGGGAGGAAGCCTTATTTAAAACCCCAAGGGTTTGGATACTTGACCGGGAAACGATGGAGGTCAAAATTTCTGACTTAAGTGATTTCCCTACAAGATAGTTATTTTGTACATTCGAGTACTATGGGTAAGATGGGCGAATTCAAAAAAATTTCGATTTGGTCATTTTCGCCAAAATTTTCCGAAAAAAATAAATTGGGTTTCCGAATTGTTCGGCACGTCGCTTAAAAAACAGCTATTCCAGGCTGAAACGAGCCTGCAGGGTGCTGTAGAACTTTGCCAGCTTAAAAATATGAAAGGGGGGAGCTTGGTTTGGTCTTCATAAAATTTTTTTTTTAGTAGACACCAGTGACTGCCCCCCGCTCTTAGAACGCTTCACTAAAAAATTCCCTGGGCACTTAAGAGGGAAAAAACTGACCAAAAAACCAAGGGGATGAGCCTATAAAGTCATGCCAGCGAAAGGGGAAAAAAAAAACCCAAGCTAGGCTCAGGTGGCAACTTTAGTGACGAGTAGGGAGGTGAGGCGCACCCACAGCAGCATGAGGTCAGGCATTTGCACAATCCCTTCGGGATGGAAAACACGAGGGGGGGCCAAAAAGGGGCACAATGACTGGAGCGGAGGTCACGGCGGAAACAATGATTGGGGCCCAGTGGCACAATGACTTTCTGGGGGCGGAAAACATATTAAAGGGGCCAAAAAACGGGGGGTTTAGGCACAATGAGAACATGGTGTTTGGAGGTAAAACAAAACCCAAATCACAGCAGGGGGGGAGGACCCGGCAGGTGGAGGGCACAATGACCAGTTGGGGGGCACGGCGGGAGTCACAGCAGCAGCATGAGGTCAAGAGGGGCACAATGACATTCTGGAGGTGGCAAAACAGGAGGAAGCCACAGAGTGGCACAATGAATGAGAGCGGAGGTCACGGCGGCAGCAGATGAGGGTCAGGCAGTGGCACAATGACACGTGTGGAGGACATGGCACACCACACAGCACATGAGGTCAGAAGTGCAAAATGACACAGGTGGATGTCACGGAAAACAGCAACAGCAGCAGCAGCATGGGTATAGGTGGCACAATAATGAGTTTGGGGGGTGGAAATCCCCAGTCCCTGGTAAAAGGGGTGGAGGCAGATGGAGAAATGTCGCAGTGTGGGCTAGGGGGTGGCGGTTCAAAAAGTGGCTGAGGCAGGAAATTTTGAACCCGACTACGCCAAAGGCTTTTTGGTGTGTGGAAATCCTTCCCGACCAACGCCTGATTCATCTTGACAAATCATCGTTTCCACATTTCCCGTGGACAAGGGGTTCTCCTTGGGGTAACGAGGGCCCCCCGCCGCACTGAACACCCCCTGATGCCACACACGGCCGGGCAGGACAGTTTCTCCACTGCAAACTCGGCTTTTTCGGCCACACATCCGTTTGGCTGCCCATGGCCAGGGGGAATCTTCTAACTGAGGGGGAAAGGGGCTGTCCAATGGCCACAACCTGTTGGTTCAGGGACTGCCCCAGTCCTGCGCGCGTGGCGACTGCCCTCCTCCTAGGAGGGTGAGTAAGCTGCTCATCAGGGACTCCAATTTTTAAAGGTTACTCTGATGGACTGGTACGCTCCTCCCCCCCCCCACCTTCCCCAGCGCCCAGCAGTATACGGAGCGTGAGGAATCCCCCGGTCGACCGCAGAGGGGACAGCCGCACATGGGCAGCGGCCAACTGATAGGAGGATTTCCCTAATATTTGAGTTTGTCTTCCCTTAAAAAATAGCGGGGAAAAAAGGCTCCCATTTTGGCCGGTACGAGGGCCCAAAAAGGGTTTGGAGACCAGAAGTCTCCCTCTGGGGAGCGACATTGGGCTGTCACTACCCGGCAAATCAGCATGCTGCGGGCCATCTGCACATGACTCCGGGGGGCTCCCTGCCCCCATTTCCACTGTATACTCCCACGGTGCTTGGGGGTCTTGCCCGTTTTCCTCATCCCCATCCACCTCCCCCCAAGCTTCCTGCTCCTCCCCCTTTGTCCCCCGGGGTAAAAATCCCTCATTTCACAGAAAAAGTTTTCTGCTCCAATTTCCTCCTCCCCTCCCCATTTCGTCCCCACCAGACCATGGGCCACGAATGTAGTCGCCACGTCTCCAGGTCCCCTCCCAGAAGATTTTCACATCTTTCCAGGACAGAAGCAGTGGAATGACTTTATTCTCCCGTAGCCGGGACTGAAAAATAACGCGCCCTCCCAAAAGGCCTCAAAAAAAGGAGGGTACCTTAGCTGCCACGGGGCTGACATCAAAGTTACACAGGGGAGTACTTCTGTCTGCCTGGATCATCAAAAAATCTTTAATGCCTTTTCCGTTCATACATGGGTCCAAATTGCGGGCGGAATTCCACGTGGAAACATCGAAAATAGGTGTGTTGGGGGACCCGTTCTCCCGCGCAACTCGAGGGGGGTGTTCCTGGCTTTGACGAATGGATAAAGTGCATGCACATTTCCTGACTTTTTTTAGAATTTTCCCGGAAGATCGGTGGAAACTTCGGAAACCTTTTCCAACCAGATTGAACAGGTCCCATGCGGGGCACAGGGGGACCACCCCCACGGTGCAGCGGGGACCCCATTTCCCCCATTTTGCCCACCATTTTTTCCGATTTTCATTTGGGCGCGAGAAACCACACATTATTTTTGCTGCTGACGCGGACATTCCTCCCCTTGTGATTTCGTTCGCCGGGGAAACCCCAGGGTGAACCTAAAAACCGCGGGGTCCCCTACACAGTTTTGAAAATCAACCTTGTGGAGGCGGATGGTGGTAAAGGTTTGGGGGAGGAGGGGGGACTTTGGGCGCAGGTGAAACTTTTTGACAACGGGGGGAAAAAAGGGGCGTCTCCTGTCCAAGTTTTTGGGTTTGGGCCTGGGCAGGAAGCACATCACCCCTGGGCCGTAAAGGACATGTACTCCCCACCGTTTACAGCTCCAGACGCCCGGCGCCGGCACCTTTGGGAAAAAACCGATAAGCTCAAGGGGGCTGACCCACCTTCTGTTCTACATATTTATGAAGGCTGGTACGCCTTTTTGGAAAAGAAAAACGGCTTGGAACCCCATCCCCGGTCCACAAGCCATTAGTTCTCGAATGGGCTGAGTCCCATTTGGGAAAGGGGGGGGACGAATTTTCCAACAACTTGGACAAAGGGCACGGCAGTCGCACCTTAGGAGGTTGGGCCATACGTTTCTCTTTGCAATCCCCCGCTGAACGACTGCTGGGGGGCCATGGAACGAGGGCAGGGCCTGGACCGCAGATGATTCAAAGGAAACGCTCCCTTTTGCAGAGGGGTAGCCTTGACGCTGAATGGCGCGGCCACTGGGCCGCGCGCGTGTTGCTGCGCGGGAGGGTGGACCACCCCCACGAGCCACGTTTTTCCCCCGGGCCACCGGATGGTGCGTGGGAAGGTTGACGCAGGGGGCCCTGGTGCCAACGTTAGCTCCCTGGCCACGCTTCATTTTTGCCCCCAATTTTACAAAATACCCATATTTGGCTCCTCCGGTGTCTTAGCAAAAAACTGCCACACCCCCCAGTATCGGATTTTTTTCCCCAACTTTCCGCACTAGTGACACGCCGCCGCCCGCTCGCGGGGCCCCTGTGCCCCACTTTCTTGGGCCTGCAAGGGGTTTTTACCCCTGGCCCGCTTTCTCCCCCCCACACGTGCTATCCCGCTGACCCGGCCACACCACCCCTTGCGGGTCGCTGGCCTGACGCGCAAGCTGACCCCCTCTTCTCCCGACGATGAAGAAGCCCTTGCCTCACCCGGCTCCCAAGGCGTTGGGTACATCATATCTTTTGTGTTTCATCGTCCTGTTTTCCTCATCACCGGCTTGGATGCCGAATTTTACCCCTCCCAACAACCCCTCCCCAGCCACTTCCACTTTAACTTTGCCGCCTACGCAAAAGCAGGGATATTTGGCCCCTTTTTTCGCTGCCAAGTAGCGCGACTGCCCTCCCCAAATTGTTCATCCTCCCTATATAGGGCGCGACCCAACCACTGTAAATTTTCTGGCTGAGGGGAACCCGGGTGGGACGAGGGGGATGAGGACAGGTGAGGCCGCTGACCCGCTCCCCGGGGCCGCCAACAAGGGTTGTGTCTGATTTCCCACCCACTCTTTGGCTGGGGTTTCAGTGTCACTGGGGGGGAAGAGGTTTTCCTAGTTAACCAACAAGAACCCCTTTGGGGGCTGAACAAACAACGGCCGCTAGAGACAGCGGGGATTGTGGCCCCACCCAGTGACCCCGCGCTACGTCCCCTTGCGTGCTGCGACCGGGGCCTTTTTCCAGGGAAAGTTTGTGCCCTGCCCCTCCAGGTGCAGAGCCTCCCCCCCCTCTGTCTGAAAATACTGTTTTTTCTAAAATGTACAAATGTTTGAAAAAATTAAACGTATTGAAAATAACACCCTGTTTTTGACTCCAAATGAACCCAGTAACAACTTGGGTAACCCTTGATAAAATTGCCTCCACAAAAAAGGCCCGAAAAATTTACTGTATTTTCCGTTTAAAAAACACGTGTTTTTATAAAGTAAAAGCACAAAAAGGTTAATTTAAACCTTGGGGCTGAATTAGCTACAGGAAAAATTTAAAATTTTGGGTTTAAAAAACGGGTTTTTTTTTGCACACACCACAAAACAACCTTAAATTTAAACCCCTGGGGTTTTAAAATTTCGCCAAAAATTACCGCACAAAATAGTAGCTTTTTAGCGTGTTTCAATTGGTGTTTTCTTTCGCACACAAAAAAGAGATACAGTTTTTTAATTAACCTTTGCTTGTGAATTAGGGTACGGAAAAATTTATATATTTTGGCGCTGAAAAAACGGTTTATTTTTTTTCAGCACACCAAAACCCAAAAAAACCCTTAAAATTAACCCCCGGATAAAAATGCCCAAAAAATTTAGCCGCACAAAATAGTAGCTTTTTGCGTGTTACAATTAAGGGTTTTTCTACCCACAAACAAAGAGATACGTTTGGTAATTAACCTTTGTTTGTGAATTGGTAAGGGAAAAAAATTTTTAATTTTTTTTGGCCGTTGAAAAGAGTTTATTTTTTGTCAAGCCCCAAACCCCAAAAAAACGTTTTTTTTAACCCCCTGGATTTAAATTCGCCAAGAATTGAGCCGCACAAAAAAAAAGGGTTTGACGTGTTACAAAAGCGTGTTTTTCCCACGCCACAAACAAGAGATACGTTTTAATTTTAACCCCTTTTCTTTTAATTAGGCTACAGGGGAAAATTATAAAATTTTGGGGGTTTAAAAAAAACGGTTTTTTGTGTCTCCCCCCAGCAAAATAACCTTTAAATTTAACCCCGGAGAAAATTTTTCCCAAGAATTGACCCCAAAATAACCTTTGTAGTTGTTACAATTGGGGGTTTTCTACGCCACAAACAAGAGATACGTTGTAATTAACCTTTTCTTGTTTAATTTGGCTACCAAAAATTTATATATTTTGGCGTTGAAAAAGAGTTTTTTTTTTCAGACACCAGCAAAAAACCTTAATTAACCCCTGGGAAGTAAATTGCGCCAAAGAATTGAGCGGCACAAAATAGTAGCTTTAGCGGTTACAATTTCGTGTTTTCAAAGCCCAACAACAAAATACAGTTGTAATTAAACCTTTGCTTTTAATTAGGGTACAGGAAAAATTTAAAAAAATTTTTGCGTTGAAAAAAGACGGTTTCCCGGGGACAGCCCCCAAAAACAACGCTTTAAATTTAACCCCCGGGGGTAAAATTTCCGCCCAAAAAATTGAGCGCAAAAAATAGCTTTTAGCGTGTTACAATTGCGGTTTTCTACGCCCACAACAAGAGATCAGTTGTAAATTTAACCTTGAAGGAATTTGGCACAGGGAAAAAATTTTTATATTTTGGGGTTGAAAAAGACGGTTTCTTGGTCACACACCACAAAAAAAACGCTTAATTAACCCCTGGATGTAAATTGCGCAAAGAATTGAGCAAACCAAAAGAATGGTATTTGTATTGTAAAAACGCTGTTTTTCTTTAAAAAAATACAACAGGGAAATGGGTTTGATCCCACTTGGATATTGAAAGAAAAAGGGCGTGGACGCGCACGGATTTTTGATCCCAAAACCCCCCAAAATTAAAATAGAAAATAAGAAAACAGTTTTCTGAACAAGCGAGACACCCCCCAGAAATCGCTATAAAAAATCAATTTTTCAGTAAGAGCATCAGCCCGGGAGCACCTTCCCAAAATTCCAACTTTGAAAATGAAAAAAAGAGAGATTTTAGGGGCAATGGCAGGCGGGCCGCGGAAAAAAATTTATGGACACCCCCCTTTTTCGGTATGCCACACCCCTTCAAAAAAGCCACCCAACTGCTAACGGGTTTGAAGAAAGGCCAGTAGAACCCTTATAAAAGCCGGGAATACCCCCCATAGCAGGGATGCCCCCACAGGGAGGGAGATGCCCCCTTTACCCAAATAGATGCCCCCTGTAGCCAGGTGGCCCCCCCTTTTTAGCCAGGGATGCCCCCCCCTGTTTCCAGGTATTGCCCCCTCTGTTGCCAGGTAGGTGGGGCCCCTCTGGGTTTTCCCAGGTAGAGTTCCCCTCTGTTGCCAAAGGGGTAGATGCCCCCTCTTTTTGCCAGGTAGTGCCCCCTCTTTGCCAAGCAGAACCCCCATATAGCTAATAAAAATAAAATTATAAAATCCACTTACCTCACCAGGCTCCTGCAGCGCGGCCCGCTCCAGACGATCTCCTCAGCGGCGCAGGGGGAAGTGAGAGCAGCCGCGCGTCACTCCCCTGCAGCCGCGCGTCACTTCCCCTGCAGCCGCGCGTCACTTCCCCTGCAGCCGCTGACCTGTATGTTCGACGCACACACCGGCGCCGTACATACAGGGGGAGGAGGGAGGAGGGAGCGATCCCTCCTGCCTCCTCCCTGCACAGCGAGACTCCGGGCGGGTGAAGCGGGCGCAGTGGCCGCTTCACCTGCCTGTGAGAACGGATCGGCGGTGCCAGAGTAGCGCACCAGCGCTACTCTGTCGCCGCGCCATTTAAAGAGCCCCCGCCGTCTGCTGGCAGCGGGAGGAATGCCAACTCCCCCAGGAGGTGCGGGGGGGGGGCACGCCAAATAGCGGGACCCCCCCGCCAAAAACGGGAGAGTTGGCATGTATGACCTTCCCTGATGAGCACAGTGAGAGGAGTGTGAGCTCCCGGCGTCGCGCCCGGACTTATATAGTGCGGTGACGTCACAGAATCCCGCCGGTCTCTGATTGGCTTCATCTCTGCACATGTCATGCAGGCTATGCCCTTCTTTCTCCCAGAGTGCTTTGCCCCATGTAGCGCCATGTGCTCGCAGCCATTTTATCAATCAAAAGCACACTTCGTTCACCCGAAGTACCCCAAAGTTCGACTTCGTTCCGAACCGAAGTTTTCCTGAAATTCTAAACGAATTCCACTTCGTTAGAATCAATTCGCCCATCTCTAACTATGGGTATGAAAAGAACAACATAGTATTTCAGCAGAACAACAATCAAAAGTACATGTTGAGATTGGTGAAGAAATGGTTCAATGACAGTGAAGTAGAGTTGCTGTATTGACCTCCGCAGTCCTCAGACTTCAACCCAAACACTTGTGAGTTAAAGAAAAAGCTATATTCATTCCCAAATTAGCTTACCAGTACGCACCAAAATTGGGAATGTGTAGAAGAGACCTGGGATTAGATTTCAGACAAGACATGCTTGAATCTGATACAAGGCATGCCCAGAAGGATTTAGGCAGTGTTGAAAGCCAAAGGTGGATTTACAAAATAATACAAAATTAAAATTCGATTTTTAGGAGCAAAGCTGTAACAGTACAGTTAAATGACAAGAATTTGCATAACTAAGCATATGCTAAATAGTTCCAAGTCAAATCTATGTATGAGATCGCCAAGATGATTGTATATAAAATGATGCTAGTCTCATGTTCAAAGTTGTAGTGGATGGTGATATATGGAGCCTGAAAGTCAAACGTTCAAAACATTGTTACCTTTTGCTTGTCTGTGTATTTATATTAATTGTTGTTAATTAGTTTTATGATAGTATGAGAGTACTTACAGACATTTACTAGGGTCAAGCTCCTATCCAGAGTATTAGAACTTATATCCTAGCCTCTCATATGGACTTTTATTTCCTGCTAAACAACAATAATTGTGGCTGGTCAAAGCTATGACTGAACAATCTCCACCCTGTAGCTTTTGTGCAACCTTATTTGACTCATTTACACCTATTTAAAAATTCACTGAAAAAATGCACAATAAACATTACAAAAATAAGAAACATCATTTAGTTGAATACACCCAAGAGGGCACAGACTTTGTTTGCAGATGAACCTTTAATTGCTTAGCAAATGTTATATGCGACATTTGGTATAACTCTGCACATTCTTTTATGATCATTATTCAGTATGTAACTAATAAATAAAAAGTACGGTATTACCGCAAACTGAAATGTAAGAAAGAAGCCTAGAACTTTGACATGATGATTACACACATTGCCCTCCTCACATGTAGCACCATGTCTATTTTCTCTGTTACTAATTCATGTTTCAAAAACAATAAAAAGTATTGTAAAAGACAAAGGCCAGGATCTTCTTTCTCCTGCACTTAATATCATCTTATGCTGTGCCTGTGATGCAACCACCAGGCAATCTAAACTGATTGAAGAACTGTAAGTATGATCGCATAGGAAATCCTTCTGAGTGACTGCACTAAAAATATTCTCTTACGTGACATCCTGGTCTTACATGCTTTTCCCCCTAAAATATAAAATTGTACTTGAGTACTTGAGTTGCCTTCTATCACACTGAGTTGTACCCTGATCAAAATTTATATTCTGATATTTTCTAGTTTAATGTATTTCTGGTAAAACCGAATGACAGCCAAAAAGACTGGCATTACAGCCCAAAGAGGCAAACGAAATGTGAAGACACTTCAGTATTACTCCCTCAGTCGGTAATAATGTGCCTTAGTAGACAGCAAAGGTTGAGGTGGTCTGTTTTCAGTTAAAAAAATTTTGGGGTAAAAGTTGTGGGCCCCCGGGCATAAAAAAAATGCAAAGGATCCGTACAGCTAAAAGGATACATAAAAACCTTTAACTTTCACATTTAAATAAAACAGTGTAAAAATTTTAAAAGGGTTGTCCAGTTGTTAAAAAAATTTAAAAATTTAGCAGACCAGAAAATAGAAAGAAATAAAAGACCCCTCCAGCTGGCCCTATTCTAACGCTGAGCTCTGGTCCCAGGCACCTGCTGATGATGTCACGATCATTGGCATGTGACCTTGCAACCTATCACAGACTACACCGATCCTGCGCCGTTCAGAACAAAGAATCTTTTGGGGCCTGTAATAGCCAAAAAGCAAGAACACTAAATGTGCCCTTTTGGTCAGGACACTGAATCGGAGCATTTTTGGAAAAAAGGATCTTTTTTTTTATTATTTCACCTCCTCCATAGTCCACTAAAATATTTTTTTTTAAACTGGACAACTTTCTTAACTAGGGGTAACAGACTCATACTGTACTCTGACTAAGATCAACTTTGCTAATCGTCTTTTTTTTGAAGAAGAAAAAATTTATTATTACCTAAAGGGGCCCCCTGGCTACCTAAGGGGGCCCTGGCTACCTACAGGGTCCCCTGACAAAAGGGGTTGGTACCCCTGACTACAAGGGGGGCCCTGGCAAAAAAGGGCCCTGGCTAAAAGGGTCCCTGCACCTACATGGCCCGACTAAAAAGGGGCCCGGGCTCCTACAGGGGGGCTCTGCTACAAAAGAGCCCACTACAAGGGGGCCCTGGCTATAAAGGGGTCCCGGGCAAAAAGGGGGCCCTAACTAAAAAAGGGCCCTGGCTACCTACGGGGCCCTGGCAACAAAGGGGGGCCCTGCACCAAGGGGGCCCCTGATAAAAGGGGGAAAAAGGGGGCCCGGGCACCTAAGGTGCCCACTCAAAGGGGGCCCCTGACTAAAAGGGGGCCCTGGCTACCTAAAGGGGGCCCCCGGCTACCTAAGGGGGCCCGACTAAAAAGGGGGCCCTGACTACAAAGGGGGCCCTGGCACCTAAAGGGGGGCCCCTGGCTACCTAAAGGGGACCTTTGACTACCTACAAGGGGGCCCTGACTAAAAAGGGGGGCCCCTTTGGCCCCTAAAAACAAAAGGGGGGCCCTGACTACCGACCCAGTAGCAAAAGGGGGGGCCCGACTTCCTGCACACTAGCAAAAGGAGGCCCCAAAACACCTGATACTACCAAAAGGAGACCCCTAACTGCTGAAAACTACCTAAAAGAGGCCTTAACTGCCGTATACTACTTCATGGGAACCCTAACTCCTTAAACTACCAAAGGGGGTCCCTAACGCTTCAGCCAAAAAAAGGGGACCCAACTCCTACAGCTTCCAAATGGGGGAAAACACCTACCTACAGACTGGGGCCTTGCCCATTGCCTACCTACCTAGGGTCTTGCCACCCACCGGGAATATAATTTAGAGGGAGCCCCATAGTTGTAGCATTAACCCAGGGGCTTTGTCCTCTCCCACCTTCCCAAACCCCCTTTAAAACAAGGGCCTCTAAGTTATGGCTTTACCCCTCTCCCCCCCCCTGGGAAGTTTTTAAGAGGGTGGGAATGGGGAAAAAAATCTGAAAATTGAGGGTCAAAAAATTTTTGGTAATTTCTCAGGGGTACTTGGCCGGGGAAAAATCTCATTGGGGGTGTGAACGGATGCAAGGAAAAAAGGAATAAGAACGACCATAAAGAAGAAACGACTCATCAATAGATTTCTCCGGTATCCCGTTTTCAGGGGTTTTTTAAAATTCTATATTGGGACAGTGCGTATTCACTGTAATGTGATGAACCCTTTGGGGCCGGGTTTCACCTCATGTGGTCTCTATGGTGGGTTTTTGTAGGTTATACCTAGCGGGGTGTCTGACCTCTATGTGGCCCTCTATAGGCGGTGTGTAGGAAAAACCTGAGCTGGTGTCTACCACTATGTGCTCTATATGGCGGTGTTTTGTAGGTTATCCCTGAGCTGTGCTGACCTCTATGGGGTCTCTATATGGGGGTTTTTGTGGTTATACCTACGGGTGTTAGACCTAATGTGGTCTCCATATGGGGGTGTTGTAATACGGCGCCGGTAAAAAAGCCAGCTACATGGTCCCGTTTAACCCTTATAGGAGAACTTTTACTTCTTGCGGTTTTATTTTAGAAGGGGTGAGGTGCTACCAAGGAAACGGGCGGGCGATATTGTATGTGGGTGGAGGGGATATTGTAGTGGGTGGGGGGGGATATTTGTATGTGGGGGAGGGGGAATTTGGAGAGCTACTACCCCCTGTGTCTATGATTTTTTAATTGACAAATTTTGGACTAACTTGCTATTGTACACACAATCAGTTCTTTTTTGAAACCAGTTTTTATGGAAAAAAGGGGTGCTTTTTCTGTCAGAGGGGCCGGTAATATTTTCTATTTACAGTAGGGTTGGGCCCCCCCAATATCACTCTCAACCTGTGGTGGGCCCCAGACTCCCCATTCCAACCTGAAGATGTACCACGTAACAGTTATACTGTTGTGGATGTTACTTCTTGCTTCACCTCACTTGTTTGAGTGTAAAAATGAACCTGGTTTACTTTAATGGGAATCGAAGATTAATCGCAATCGAAGATCGAACATCGGGAGTAAGAATCCCACAAATCTGAATCGAGATTCCGCATCAGTAATAGGCCGAATTGCTCATCACTATTTAACATCACATAAATCTTTCTGGGTAATGTGGTATGACAATGTTTTTAGCCTTACATTTTTATTCCACCATTAAAATCCACAGGAGCAGATGAGGTTGCAGGACAGGAATACTTATTTCATACATTCTGAATCACAGCACCAGTCTATAACACCTGTCAATGTTACTGTCATTTCGTAAAACAATTAATTACAATAAAAATGCAGACATAGCACAAGGGGTCATGAATTGGTTGTTTTTCTTATTTTATAAAGAACCATAAGCCAGAGTGGGTTTTGTGCATGGGACTTAAAAGAGACCTACATGAGAGTGAGCTGTTGTCCGTATTTACCTGCTTGAGGAGTGAAAACCTGTTACCTTAATGGGGTAAATTAGTCTCCGCACAATTAGAAATGATGGCATAAGCTATCCTTAAATTGGCATGTAGCACTGCATGTCACCGATTTGTGCTGCTTAGTGGCACTTCTAATAAAGCCAGGTTCATTTAAAGGGGTTGTCTCACAACATTAATTCTTCTCACCTCAGTCCTGTTTTCTTGGTTTCATTTTGAATTCAGGGGCGTGTTTACTGGCTCTACTAAAGTCTTGCGGTAGAAGCAGGGTCTTGTAGCTTATAGCAACCAGTGCTGCGAGCCTATCAGAAGTAGATCAACAGTCTGTAGCATAGCAAACCTGAGGAGCATGATGCAGCCCATACAAGAGGGAATATCTAGAATAGCTAGACACTGTTAAAATGGACACATATTGCAAAGTGACTTGTTTTTACAAGATCGTTAACATAAAAAGCAATCCATGTAGAGAGACAACCCCTTTAAGTTCCTTTTTAGTATAGGGAGCCATATGATATGATACCCCTTCTTTGGATGTCAATGCCCCTTGAAGAGTCATAGCTATCTTTTAAAGTGTTGCAAAAAGATGCTGAATCCAACAGAAAGGGAGTAGTGTGTTCGTTTTGGCAACAGAACTCATTTCGTAGCACAAAGATCACAAAAAAGCAATGCATCTGTTGCTGCCATTTTATGCTAGTTTTTCAGTCCAAAGTCTTTGATTAATGATTCCCTATGAGCTTGTTTTGAATAAAAGCAGCAATTCCATTTAACAGAAAACAGAACAGATGAATTTAAAGATTTATCCCGCTCATATCTCCCCTCTTGGTGTTGATTCTTGCTTGTATTGTAACATACACAATGCTATTTAAAATTTAATCACAAGCACTATGCTATGCACAGAACAAAGACAAACTCAAGGGAAAACATAATCATTGTTAATTTAGCCCAAAGCAGGAGGGTAGCTAAAGGGAGTGAATCAAGGTACTTGAAGCATTAATTTACAAACTTCTATAAAGCCATATCTCATGCCATGAAATTGCTACATAAGGGAGATAAAGAAGCACACCTACATAGAGTAAGAAATTAAGATCAATACATCACCTTCTTCTCCTCAACCCTGGGTGCTGAAGCTTCATCCCCAGATCTGTCTTCACCATCATCATCTCCCACTGAAACGGTAGAGGTTTCAGAGACCGTGCTAACCCTTCTTGACATGAGTGCATGCTATCATAGTGAAAAAAAAACATAGTTATAATGCAGCTAATATTAATTTGATGGAACATCTACATCCATGTTGAATCATTTTTGAATACAGAAAACTGATAAATGCAAATACGTATATTTTTACATTTGTAACTGTTTTGTCTTATGACTCCATCTAAAATGAAGCAATGTAAATAGTCTTGATTAAAACATCCAATCTTCTGTGTCTACAACTCTTTTGCGAACTAAACTCTATGTTTAGAGACTACAAACAAAACTTGTGCAGTCTGATTTTGAAGTCCATCTTTTATCTGTTGTCTGCTTGCTAACCTACAGTATTTGATATAAATTAGGGACAAGTAGGTAACAAAAACTGTAAAGGATCAAAAGTAACAGAGATCATTACTAGAACAGTGGTTGTTTTGGTGTCCTCAGTGGTCAGCATCCAATTGCACTCACTTCATCGCTATCTTATATTCACAGAAAAAAGCTAGAAGGGCCTTACCTATTAAAATATAACTTTTAATTACATATATCTATAAATCACAATGGCCTAGCAATACCTAATTCATCAATAACCAATTTGACCACATAGGCATAATCCCCAGGTTCGAGAATGTGGGAAAACCATAGATGGGTAGTGGTTAATAAACAAATTAGCAGATATGATCTACAATAACCCTACATCTATAGCTACCTATACGGACAGAGTAATCGTCCCCAAAAGACGGGCCCCATCCTCGATGGCTTCTCCTTGGATACATTATTTGCAAGAAATCACCTGTGTGAATAATGACAGTTTATAATCTATATATATACAATACTTGAAAGCAGATACATAAATGTACTCTAAGATAAAACGAGACCATACACAGTACTAACAGACGAGATTGCCACCTAGGTCAAAGATAAATAACCTTACAGACACTTCTGTACTCCACTAATAACCGATAACAATACCCCACAATAATGCAAACGTATACTCATCTAGAGCACCAACAACGGTAATCCTTAGCCAACTGAACACCGTGCACTCCATTTCTCCCGACGCGTTTCCCCCCTCCCATATATGAAGGGTGTTCTTCAGGAGAAAAATATCGATCATTTGCACCAAACAGTGACAAGATTGTCTTCAAATAGAGACTCTAGAATCGAGTCACTCCATATCACAATGGACTGCAATAATTGTGGTAACAGCGTGGATTGAGATAGACATCCCTAATATAGTACAGCTGTGCTCAATAGCCCAATTCGTAGCTTACCTGTGTTTACGTCCCACGAAGAAATCACGGCATTAATCCGCGCATGCTCAGATCGAGGTTCACATCGTATTTCTCCGGCGCTGTCTTAAAAGATTTACAGCGCATGCGCGATAACAAAACATTACCGTACCTGCGTCCTAGCACGAAGAAGAATAAGTATAGTCTTTTAACTCTGGCAGGGCCTGCGCATGCGCCGTAGTGTTCTAAGAAGCTATATGTTCAAACCTAATCATATAGTATGATATCGGCACAATGCCAAAAAAACATTACTTATCAAAACATGCACACGTCCTATGTCCATACTGTTCCTAATGGCAACAAGGCCAGCAGCAACGTATTAGAACTCATACAAGTACCGGCTAGAGACTCTAGGGAAATAGGTTTAATGTAGGGAACTGATCTTCCCCGAAGTTGTATGAGATGCTATAATAGATACAAATGTGACAAGTATCCCACAGGTATTTACAAATTACCAAAATTTACTACAGGTTCAGAAAGATAAAACCCACAAGATGGTGGAAATTTGCACTGGAATTACCTATATGACAAAATAATAACAAACTTAACTAATAAAGAGATAAGAATTCATTGATAATTTAATACAATAGGCTATAGAGCATTCTGCTCCGATCACCTCAAGAGGAGTGATGGTGTACCATTTAATATATATCATCCAAGAATAGAGGATTTCATTCATCCCTTTGGCTAACGGTTTCCAACATGAACATCCACTCAGTTTCTTTCCTTAGCAGTTTTATTGTCCAAATCCACCCTTCCTTGGGGATTTCTGTATGTTTCTCCATCCCCAGGAGCTTTAGTCCCAGACACACACCACCATGGTAGGACCAGACATGATGGGACAATTGGGGTTGTCCCGTCGATTCCTATGTCCTCCCAGGTGCTCTCCAGAACCTAACTTTTATAGCTCTTGTGGTCTTCCCCCACGTACTGGAGGTTACACTCACAGGTAAAATCACCATATACAACTCGCTTCAGTCACAGTTGAGAAAATCCCGAATCATATACACTTTTCCAGTCACTGTTCTTTTGAAACTGCTTGGTCTGTGCTACATATTGAGCAATAGATACATTTTCCGAGCATCTGTACATGCATTTTGGTTATATACGCTCCATCCATGTTCCCTTTCTTTTAGGGGGATATAGGTGACTATGGACTATCCTATCCCCAATCAGCGCCCCGGCCTAAATGTGACTATTGGATTACAGGCAGGACCTCCTAGAGGTCTAGGTCACAAGCTGAAGCACACCCCAGTAGTTTTTTGAGATTTTTAAAAGATCTCTGTAGACATGTTTCATGATGTAACCAATAAGTCCTACCTCCCCCTACCATCCTCATCCTGTTTCTGACTGGTACTAATAGGTCAGTTCCAGTTTGATCCTCGCGCATATTTGAATGCAGATATGTAATACATCCATCGGGTAGCCCCTTCCCAAAAATCTGTCATGAGGTCCCTTAGCTTTGGTATAGAAGCCCTCGATCTGAGAGCAATTTCCTCCTAATCCTTAAATACGACCGCCCTTGGGATACCCTTCTTCAGGGCAACCGAGGGTGATGACATTCCCATCTCAAGAGGGTTGTTCGTCGATGTTGGCTTTCTATAAGTTGTCGTCTGGTACCTGTCCAATCTGATCTATCACAATCTTCAGAACCAATAAGAGAGCTCCATTATCACTGATTTCACTAGTGAACCCGAAACCAATCATTGTTATTAAGAATTAAACAAACTCAGTGAACCTTTAGCCTGAACCCTTGCCACAAAATAAGGAGACGTCGTCGATATATTTCTGCCCCAGAATAGTAATATGGGGCATAAAGTGTATTGCCTTCCTCCTGCTAACACCATGTCGATCCTCCACCAGCCCAGGAACAAATTCGCGGGCGATGTGGGAGCACAAGGCTCCCCCATCCGCAGTGCCTCCTGAGCTGGTGTTAGACCCTGGTCCGAAGAGGAAGTAGTTATGGGTCAGGTACGATTTATTCCTAAGGAGTTTAAGAATAAAGGCTACTATGGTTTTTAAAACTGGGTCCCCTCGACTCAAAAAATGCGCCACTTGCATTAAGTGGCGCTAAATTCCCATGATGGATACTACTCGTCAAAGCGCTTCCAACGTCAATGGAGTCTATTTAACTCATGCTCCACACATTTAAACCTTCCAAATTCTGCCAATAAATCAGAACTATCCCTGATATAGGATGGCAATCCAGTAACAAATTCTCTAAGGCAAGCACCCTATCAAATAAATACCAGAGTTCCGCGTAAGCGTAGTCTATCCCTACACTATGTGGGGCTCCCTTTAAAAACGTGCTAAGGCCCCTTGTGTATTTTAGGGAGTAGTAAAATGTGGCAATTTGTGGTTTTTTTAGGGAGAATAAACCTGGTAATTCATTCCTATACAACCACTCCCAGATCAAGAGCTTCCCTACCAAGACCTCTAGTCCTTGATATACATTTCGTTGGATCTCCATCTTAGTATGTTTATAATATTTCTTTATTTTTCAGGAGGCTCTGACACATATTTACATAATGGATCCTGTCCATAATGAACATATTACCCCTTTAGCTGGACGGCTTAGTTACTACTCTGGTTTGTCCTGCAGCCAAATGTAAGTAAAGCTCTCACCTCACCAGCACTCAGATTGTGGGTTCCTATAGACCGATTTCCCTGTTCTCTCCCCTCAAGGAGCCGCAAGTCCCTCTCAACCAATGCCAAAAATATATCAATCTCCGGTGTCGGATTATTGGGGGGCATTCTGGTGCTCTTTGGTTTTAAGTTTGTATACACGCCAGATTTATCTACCCCCTCATTTTCATCCAACAGTCCTTCTAAGGTTCTTACCCCCTCTAGGTCTGATGATTCTATACCCAGATCAGTACACAAATTTTGTTCCTCTAATTTGAAGTACTTAGCCCATTTTAATTTCCTAATGAAAAGATTAATATCCTTGACCCAATCAAAACGTTTAAACCTGGTCATCGGGACAAAAGACAAACCTCTTGAGAGAACCCTTCTTTCCTCATTCGTTAAATCTCTTTTGGAGAGATTAACAATTTGTTTCCCTATCATCTATCAAAATCCCTATCTTCTCTTTCCTCTCCCCCTCTTTGTTTTTACTTCGGGGATATCGGTAGAGAGAAGTTCCTTCTCCAAAAAAGGTTGGGATAGCCCCTGCGGACAGGAGTATCTTTACTCTTGGCCTGGGTCCTTCATTTTACGCCTCACAATTTCTAAACCCTACATGGAGAAAAAAATTAGTTCATCCTATTTTCCCTATCCCATTCAATCCCCTTTACCAGATTTATCTATCATGGTTCAGTCTCCCCAGTCTCATAAATCCCCTGCCTTAGGATAACTTTCAACTCCACTCTGTCCTCTGCATTGCATATACAATCCCTCACCAGTCATCGGCCTCCTGAAAAATATTTTTGAATCTTCTCTTTTTCTTAACTTTGACTCTACAAAAATGCTTGTTCGGGTCTTCATCATCTCCTTCCTAGACTACAGCAACATCCGTTTCTGTGGCCTCCTATCTTACACTCATGCACTGCTCCGATACCTCTCATCCATCCTCCAATCCATATTCCTCTTCCCCCTTCACACTGCTAATTCCTTTACTGGCTACTCATTGCTCAGGAAATCTGTTTCAAAATGTTAACCATAACATACCAGGCTATCAATTATCTGCCCTTATCTACCAATACCCCTTCCGCCCATGCAATATGCTCACAAGACTTTTTCTCTGCTCTTATATTGTCTGTTCCTCCCAAAACCATCTCCAAGAGTTCTCCCGACCTACTTTCACACTCCGGAATTCACTACCTCTCAGATTCTCCTCTACATTTACAACTTTCAAATGTAACCTGAAAAGCCACCTCTTTAGGATAGCCTACAGCCTTCAATACCCTGCTGTCACTACACCACCATACAAACATGACTATCCCTTATCTTCTGTCCTTCCCCCTCTTTTAGTTTGTAAACCCTTGCAGGCAGGGGCCTCTCTCCTCTTTACCAGTTTGTTGGTTATTTAGTGATAAATTTGTATTTGTTTCAGTCTTATGTTATGTATTTAAACTCTTTGAATGCTCTTTGCCCTGGAATTAATAACGCTTTAAAATAAATAGTAATAATTTGTTACCAAGGAGATGCATAAGACATAAAACAATAGGAATTTTGCAATCAAGAGTGAAGTTTTCTTAATTTTTTTTTTTTAGTTGCATTGAAGGAACAAAAAAAGGTGTAGATATAGTATTTACATAGAACAGATCTGATTAACACAAGATTCATCATTTGGCACAATGTGCTTGATAATGATGTGTTATGGGTGTTTTTAATGGGTATTATTAAAATTTGATCATTTGAACATTTTTTTTTATTTGTGCTGCAGAATCTACATCTTTGTTCTATAGTTTCAAAACTACAGTTATCTTTAAGCATATCTTCAAAAACTAAAATCTGCCAGTGCTCCGGAATCCCTAGGTGCCTTAACTGTGTGCAGTCTTTCTTAGCTGTTTGTGCTCCAGTCCTTTCCTGCCTCCCAGCCTAATCACTGTTATAATTATTTTGCAAAAACCAATGATGCATGCAAATATATTAAACGATTTATTAATATATCTTACTAAGAAAAAGTGGCATCTTCCTCACCCTCTAGCAAACTAGACTCCTTTTTTACCTGCAGCCCCTGTAAGGGTGGTTTCACACACTGCATTTTCTGGAAAAATGTCACCAAGGTTTTTGATGCAGTTTTGGAGTCAAAGCCAGAACTGGATCCAGAAGAAGTAAAATTTTTGTATTTCTCATTCTTTTTGAATCCACTGTTAGGGCATGTTCCCACGGCAGTGGACAAATACCGGACGGTATTGTATAAACAGTCGTACATCCAAACTTGCCGCATTCTCGCCAGACTCAACACTTTTAAATGTGCTAAAGATGCCAAAGATGCGGGGGCGCGTTGCACCAGATTCATAGGATTAGACAAATTTATGAGTCTGTAACACCAAAAGAGGGCGCAAAACTCTCAGTACCAGGCAGTCCATGTTAAAAGTGGCCAAAGTTGTCATAGATGAAACTAGAATTGCCATTAGGGCAAAAAATAAATTTATGATACTTACCAACCCACAGTATATAAAATTAAATAATATAAAATCAATATTAAATTACATGAAAGTATAAAATTATCTCCTATAAAAGTTATATAAAATTGTATAATCTAAAATTAATATTAAATAATATAAATCAATAAAACAAGTAGAGCATCTGCCATAAATCCTGTAGAATTATCAGTGATTACAAACATATGATAGCAGGCTAGAAATAAAAGAAAAGGCATTAGAATAGCATATCAGTGAATAGAAACTATGGTAAAGATCTTGCATAGTGCACCACAAGTCTCAGCAAGACCTGTCGTGTGTGAGCTATTGCCATATGTAGAATAAGGGCTGACCCACTGACCTTAATTTTCATGAATGAAAATTAACATACAATATAAAATATAAAAATAAGTATTTTTTTAAGATTGCCTACGTACAGAGGGGACAGCTATAGCTATCTACACACTGGGGGGACCAATTACCTACGAGGGACATCTATGTCTGCCTATATACTGGATGGACCTATTACCTACCAGGGGACAGCTATAACTACATATGTACTGGACTGCCCTATTACCCACTGAGGAACATCTACCGATATACTGGGGGCACAGCTACTATATATCTACCTATATACTGAGGGGATCTATTACCTACAGGGGGGACAGCTATATCTACCTATATACAGATGGGCCCTACTGACTACATACCGGGAGACAGCTTTATCTACCTGTATACTGAAGGGACCTATTACCTACAGGGGTACAGCTATATCTACCTACATACTGGCATACCCTATAACCTACTTGGGGACATTTATATTTGCCTACTGGGGTCCCCATAACCTACTTGGGGTAAGCTATATATTTTACAACCTTGTAGGAGACCTTTATACCTACCTTTCTCCTGGGATAGTATATATACCTACCTACCGAAGTGACCTGTTTACTTACCTACTGGGGACAGTATATATTTTCTTAGCATCTGAAAGTGGCTGTATATCTACCTTCAGGGGCCTCTATGTACCTACTTACATATTATACCTACCTTTCTACTGTGCGTTACTATAGAAACTACCTACATGGGGCCATATATACCTTTCTATGTACTGAGGGGGACTATCTACCAAGGGTACCTATATTCCTACCTACCTACTAATAGGACTTATATACCTACCTACCAAGGGGCTATATGCATACCTACCTAATGAGTAGATCTATATACCTCCGTAACTAATTGGGACCTATACAGAAACAATGGGTGATTCCCCATCCCCTACAGCAAGAACCTGCCTTTCCTATCATAGGAAAGCGGATTGCTGTGGGGATGGGGTTTTTCTGTATAAATCCCCTTAGATAGGAAGATATATATCCCCTCTCCCCCCAGTAATTATATAGGTGCTGGAAAAGTGAGGAGTCTAAAATGTTTGAGTGGCAAATTCAACAGAGACGAGTCGTGGCCGGGAGAAATCATTATGGCGCCCTGGGCCGGATGGAGAGAAAAAGAAGAGAGGACTCTAATCAGAGGAGAGACGTCACTTGTGAGTCACTTTATGTAACGGCAGTGATATCACTTATGTGTGCAGAGCTTGCATACAACTTGTACTGTATCTACCACTATATGGTCACTGTACTGCATACACATGTGGTAATGGCATTTGGTTATGGTCTGGCAGTATTATTTGGTCCTTAAGTAGTAATATTATTGGGTTTTGGTATTGTAGTATTCTCTTTAGTTACAATCATATGTATGGTATACTTGCTCCATGTATTGGTGTATTATTCGGTAACTGCATGACTGTTATTTAGGGGTATTAAACCGTCATAGGTTATAGCTGATTTTTATTGCACAGTGACTGCTGAGGTGATGGACAGGATCTATGTGCAATACGCCTAAAAATTAGTGACAGGAACATACGTTTTTATCTCTGTAAAAATACATGCCGTAGTTCACAAAGAGGAGAAAAAAACTGTGAATACCCAGCCCTACTAAGCAAAACATAATACAGGTAGCCCAGGCTCAGATGTTTTCGGATCCTAGCAACGCCCCTATTCTATAGTGTGTATCCTCAGACATTTATGTTTAATGAATGCCACTTAGTCACTAATATCCCCCTTAATAAGGTAGCTGAGCATATATACAATTTGATCAACCTGATTACTAAAAACCTTAATTTTGTGCATTTATAAAGGATATCAGCAATGCATTTAAATGTTCTACTAGTCCAATGTTTGTCGGGATATTAGTGCCTGCTCTGTGCAACTGTACTTTGTATTTGATCATTTGCTTTTCCAGTCACAACAGTGTGTTAAAGCAGCTATGTGAATTGATAATATTTTTTTTTTCTTGGATTGTGGATTTGGAGGAGTGCTCTCATCCTAGCCATACACGCCTCACATCTAGCTGCAAAGGTGAAAATAATCAGTATGAACAGAGCCAGTTGCCTTGAGTGTATGTTGTCTTTGGCCCCACAGAGACATATTACAATTAGGGACCTACTATATGAGGTTACCTTGATGTGGTATGTGGGTCTACGCAATTTAATAAAACTGTGCACTAACCTTCATTTTATGCATGTATAAAGGGTAGCATAAAGACATTTTGAATGTCCCAATAGTCCAATGTTTAAATGTCTCCCATATTAAGAGTAGTGCTGTTACAAGAGGACATCAAAGGGACTTCTAAGTTGCTTGAATAGAAAAAAAACAGAGAAGATCCTGGGATACCAGAAGGTGCTTCAGAGACACCTAATGTGCTAAAATTACTGGCAAAAGCTCTTTTCCCATAAGCCTTTGCTTTATGCAAAACAGTCAGTGAGGTCTGAAAGGCGTGTAAATCCTCACACCGACTAATTTATTGTTGGCTTTCCCTAAGGAGAGATCTTTTCCCCTTCTAAGCCACTCTCGCCTCTCACCCAGCCAGCCAGTAAGTTCTACGCTGCACTGACAAGGGGCAAATACCCCGAAACAGCTGTCTGCAGATTGACTTAACTGGTTTGTCTTAAATCCTTTTTACATTGCTAAGTTCCTGCGAGCTACACATGAACAGAGGATAATAACATCCAATAGAGTGCACTATGGAGCGCCTTAGCTCTTTTCCCATAAGCTTTTACTTTATGCAAAACAGTCAGTGAGGTCTGAAAGGCATGTAAATCCTTACACCGACCAATTTATTGGTGGCTCTCCCTAAGGAGAGATTTTTCCCCCTTCTATGGCAAATTCTGGGCACTTATCGCTCCCCTCCTGAAATATTGGTGCAGCTTCTCAGTTTGATGTGGAGAGACTAGTTTTGAGTCATGTGTTTCTATACATGTGAATCTGAAACAAAAGAATACTCAACCCCATCATCCTCCCTGACAATGACATAGAATGGATGATTGCCAGTAAAATGATTCACATAACACATTTCCCCAAGTATCACTGTGATTCAGCTATTATCCATATTTCTAAAGCTATTATAATAAGAGTAATTAGTTGTCGATATATTTTTTTTTAAAGAACTGTTCAACCTTCTCCTGTCATTAATATATTTGCTTGTACAAGTCTCTTGCAACCTTAACTGAATGATTTCCAGTATCTTTCTGCTTGCCTATTGTACCTCTTAGCAATGCAATTACATTATCAGGCAGAGCTGTTGTCTTCAGTGATTTCTTCTCATACAATGCCGTTGGTTCCAGATTTGTGCCATACTAAAATGTGGTAACGAGTAAACGACACTTTGTTGAGCTTTATTCACACCAGCGTTTGTCTGTGCGGTATTCTATTCCACAAGTTTAACAAGTAACAATTCCCATTCAGGTCTCTATTTCAGTGAAATTTATCAGAAGAAATATGAGTTGCCTTTGTCCATTGTATCTGACAAGCAATACATAACTCAGCTACACTGTTTTTTACGTCAATTGCCTTTAGAGGGATCTGCTATGCTTCCATTTCAATATTTTAAAAATCGATCTGTCATGGTTCCATTTATCAGAGCCGTAGATAAGGCAACTATTTCTTTTAAAATACAATGCCCAAGGCTAGGATTGTAGTTACACAAACAAGCACGGTCATATACAGATATAGCAAAGACAAACTGGATAGATAATGCAACAAGATATCACAGCACACAAAGTTCTCAACTTTTTCAATTGCTTTCTTTGGCTTTTGTTGTAATCTAAGAACAGATAACACAGAAAGCCAGAATGTCACGACCAAGTTAAGCTTTGGATACATACAAAAACAAACATATTTGTGTATATATATATATATATATATATATATATATATATATATATAGAGACTCACTCGTGTCCAGCCGCCATCTTGGATGGGCTCGGGAATCACTTAACTCAGGCATCAGCGGCTTTGGTAAAAGGTACTGGAACTCCAACACCAGGCTTCTCTTTAAACTGGCCTTAGCCAGCTTTATTCAGGCACAGGTTCATAGCAATCCAAATCAATAAACAAAACCATAAACATAGGACCTTGGCTGTCTAGCCACTAAATACACATTCAAGACCCTGCTATCAGTGGTCTGAACCTATTGTCCAGACCCACAAAACAATTCCGCACACTTTTACCCAATCTCCTACTGGGTTCCACCTTCTCTCAAGTCTATGCGGCCAGAGCCTCTCTCCAGCTCCACTACTGCTCCACTGCCAGGTAGCAAACCTCACCCCCTGAACACCTGGAGTACAAGGCTTTTAATAGGCCTCCAGTGACATACCAAAAGCCCACCCAACACTATAAACATTCCGGGAAAAGCCAGCCCATGACAGCTGGGTATCAACCATAATAGGCACACGTGTCAGCAACCCAGGGCTACTGACACAAAATAGCTGGCTTCCCGCACCAAGGTCCTTAGTGGCGCATCTGCAGCAGGATATCTCTTGTAGTCCACCTAGGGGCAGAAGCATGTGACCGCCTAAGGTTGCTCTGCCAATATATATATATATACACACACATATATATACACAAATACACGCAAAAGGGCTGCAACAAAACAGTTTGCAGACCTGTAGGGTAGTCTGTGCACAAAACCTTTTTTATACCTAGCATTTTTAACAGGAGCACATCTCTATAAATGTATGTAGCTAAATATGTTGGGAACCAAGTGCCTATTATCCCCATTTCTCCAATGTACAATGAGTGTGAGGTCAGGAGTGTCAGACTAATTTTCACCAAGAGCCACATCAGTAGTGTGGTTGCTCTCAAAAGGCCATTGGAGGACCTTGGTTGGTGGTGAAGTTGCCTGGGTTTAGGCTGTGCCACCAACTGTGAGTTGCTGAACAGAGCAGTGTGAAGGAGCTCCAGATACAAGATGGCATCCACTCGCTATGCTGGCTCTGATACCTCTGCCAAGTGCTGGCTGCATCCTCTGGGGCAAGTGGAGAGTGGTTCCTTCTGCATTCAGACCTTGGCCATCCATGCTCAAAGAGTCTAAGCTCTCACAGGCCACATAAAACAACTTGATGGGCTGCATTTGGCCCAAGGGCCTTATGTTGGACATATGCATGCTACATCAAGAAGAAAGATAGTTTCACCATCATCATAGAAGAGGATTCCTTACCATAAGAGTGGTGAGAATATGGAACTTGCTGCCAGCAGAAGTTTTGATGATGAGTTTATTGAGCAAGTTCAAGAAGTGCTTGAAAAATGAAAAGGGACTTAAAAAATATAGCATCACAAGTCAATGGTAGTAGATCTTGAAAATAAGATGTTGATGCATGGATTTATACTGATTAACATATTGGAGCTGGGAATTTTTTTCTCTTATACAGGGCAGATTTGCCTCATAGGGGTTTTTGTCATATTCTGGATCATCAAAGGTAGGGTTATAGGTTGGACCTCTGTCTTTTCAACCTTATTTACTATGTTGAAAGGTATGTGAGAGGTACAGTCACTTTTTTTCTTGGCAAATATCAGAGCCATACACGGCAGAAACTTCTCTCGTTTTGCCCAGGTACCATCTCTTACATCCTCCACCAAGTATAAGCACCTCCTCCAGGTATCATCTCTCTGTCAAGGTATAACAACCCCAACGTTACCTTCAGGAAATATTCTCCTTTGCCCCTCCAGGTATTATTTTTTCCCTTCAACTTCCAAATATCAATTCCTTTTCCGTCTTGCCTCTAGGTATCATTTCCAATCCTCTGGAGTTTCAGCCAGTTTTTCTACATTGTTTGCAGTACTTTCATGAGAAGAAATTAGCAGGGCTTGCTTTGGTGGCTTCTTTGCTTTAAAACCAGAGAGAGGAGATTGGTTTCACAGGAGCATCAAAGCCATCATACGGTTTGCTAATGGGTCCTCCTGCAAGGACTGCAAACAGTATAGAATCTGGCTGAGGAATAAAGTTATAATTCATGGTGCAGAACCCATCACAGCCTCATTATAATCCTGCAATGATCAAACACAGCTGATTATCTGCCTGTACAATCAGCTCTCTCACTTTTTAGCTGGACAGGTCTGCAGGTTTAGGCAGGGCAGGCAGCAGCGTTAAAGGAAGGCTATTATCTATTAGTAGTATTATGCTTTTTAATAACCTAACAGCTCTGGCTATTAGATTTCCAATCAGTACTTTTTAACTTAGGGCTACACTGAGACTTTTCGTAGTTCTTAAAAGTGGTTACATTTAACTATTGAGCTATACTTCCAGTCCAAATGAATGCATTCATCTGTATGCAAGCCATGGTTCTGCAGCTACCACTCACTCGTAGCTGTATAGTTATAAATGTTATTAATGAACAAACTGCAGTTTTATAACCTTTCTTGGTACTATAATCCCTCATTCCCTTAATTACCTCATCCCACCTCTTCTGCACCCGCTGTAGTTCAGCTATGCCCTGATTATACACAAATGCCCAAAATAGTACCCAATATGCTATATGTGGCCTCACTTGTGATATGTAAGTAGACAAAATTGCATTTTGTAATGGGCAATATGGATCTTTTGATGTATTCTATGATTTTACAATATTTGCTTTAGTAGCTGCTTCCTGACATTGGTAGCTTATGCTGATTTTACCATCCACTAATATTGCCAAGTCTTTTTTAGCAGTAGTTTTAACAGGTGTTTTACTATTAAGTACATTATTGTGTGTTTTGTTTCCTTGGCCCAAGTGCATGACCTTACATTTATCCAATTAAACTTAATTTGTAATTTTTCAACCCAAGTCTCCACCTTCCAGACATATGTGTGTATTATTATAATATCCTCTTCTGCATTGATTACCATGCAGAGCTTATTATTATCTGCAGATGCTGAAATAAAATTCTGTAAGCCTTCTGCAAGATCATTAATAAAGGAAGAAGGCCTTTACTGACCTTTATGGCACCCCACTAGTAACTGTGACCTAATCGAAGTATATTATATTATTAACCACCCTCTGTTTTCTCTCGCTAAGCCTCTTGTTAATCAAATTACACCAATTTTTTTTTCCAGTCCCAGCATTCTCAATTTTTTGTACAAATCCCTTACGTGGCAAAGCATTAAAGCACCTTTGACAAGTCAAGGTACACAATATTCATCGTTAACCCTGGTGCAGTCTGAACTTCTTCATAGAGGCTGATTGAATAGTTTGTTTGGAGTGAGCTGTCATAAACCTTTTCTGATGCTGTGCTACAAAGTTATATTTGCTGAGGATAAAATTTCTCCTGGATAAAATACTTTACCTATAATAAACTTACAGGACTATGGTTTCTGGGTTCACTTTTTGACCCCTTCTGGTCCTATAGACTAGACCCTATGAATCACTAGTACTAAAAAAAAAAGTGTCAGTATAGCCCTGGCCTAAGAGTTTGTTCACATGACATATTTGGATGAGGAATTCAACATAAATCCAGCGTAAAATCCCCATCGTATTTTGCATCCAAATTTGATAGCAATCTATGTCAAATAAATTGAAATGGGAATACGGGTTACATAGTTTTTAATGCCGAAAAAGACAGACGTCCATCCATTTCAGCCTATTGTGCTATAGTCTTGATCCAGAAGAAGGCTAATACCGCCATGAGGTAGAAGCCAATTGTCCTCATTTTAAGAAAAATTCCTTCCCGTCTCCAATCTGGCAATCAAAGTAAATCCCTGGATCCAGAATCCTAGTCACTACAGTTTGTTATATTATTACACTCTAGAAATGTATCTCTAGACCCTTTTTGAACTCTCTTAGTGAATTCACCATGACAAGTTCCTCTGGCAGAGAGTTCCACAGTCTCACCGCTCTTACATTAAAGAATGCATTTCTATATCTATGTAGAAACCTACTTTCCTCTTGACATAGAGGATGCCCCCTTGCTCTAGATATAATCCTGTTTATAAATACTGTAGATCTTGAGCCCTGATATATTTATACATATTTATTAGGTCACCCCAAAACCATCTTTTCTAAAAACTAAATAACCCCAATCTTGCTAACCTTTCTGGGTATTGTAGTCCACCCAGTCCTTTTATTAATTTGTTGCCCTCCTTTGAACCTATTCAAGCTCTACAATGTCTTTCCTGTGCATTGGTGCCCAAAACTGTACACAATATTCCATGCGTGGTCTGGCCAGTGACTTGCACAATGCAGACAACACAGAATTTCCAGATGTTGATTTCAAATGCACATCCAGGAAAAAAAAGAAGTGACATCTTTTGATATCATTTCTTGACATAGTGTTGAATCTTACTATTGAATATATTAACTCTGCTTTGACATGGATAGAAGTGCAACAAGTACCCAATCAAAAATCGGTGCTGCAAATCTGCTTCAAAAATCATCAGCAAATCCATATCTACATTTTTAAATACGTGTCTGAAATCCATGTGGGATAGTGTGGATTTTAGAGTTGGATCCTATATGTATTCCTCATTGAAATTTTAAGCATGCAAAAACCGTCTTGTGGACAAACCCTTATGGGAGTTTTAAAATGACATATCTTAAACATCTGATTTGTATAGAGGAGTGACATAATACAAATGACTTAATCTGTTATGGTGACTGTGTTTTACATTATTTTCAATGAATAAGTGTTTTCTCATTATTTTAATCGTGGTATGGGCATTTACAGCTTTTCTTTCTTTTGTAGTGACCTGACCTCAATAGTCACTAGTTCTAAAGTCTAACATAAAAGACCATTATTTACATTTACCAAGTAATCACTGACAATTAAACATAGAGGAAAACACAATTGTGTCCAGTCCACTAAGATCCATTAAAAAATTATGTCTGTTTTACACAACTCACAATATAAATGGACCTCATTTAAATCTATGTGACTGCATAATAAACAGTATACTACATAGTAATATATTACAATAATGTAACAACGCTAGTTGGCATGGACAACAAAACTTATTACGGAAATAAAGCCAACCAGCAGTCACATGAAAATAATATGAAGCATGAATAAAAAAAAAAAATGTAGGGACAGCAATGGACAGCAAGACCGATGAAGACAAGGGCACAGATGGAGATAGTTACATAGTATGGTTGAAAAAAGACATGTGTCCATCAAGTTCAACCAAGGGTGGGTAAAATGTGGTTGAAGGGAGGGAGACAAGGACTCTAAGCCCAGCCTCCCCACTGGTTAATGCCCTGAAACACACAAGGCAATAATCAATCCGCTCCACGGGAGACCCTATCTCGGACCCCAGAGCCGCCACCAGCCAGAATCCAGAATATTATATAGCTATATACACATTAATATTTTTTAGTTTCAGGTAGTTATCTAAGCCTTTCTCGAAACTTTCTACTGTTCCTGCTGTGACCAGCTCCTCAGGCGGCTATTTCACAGATTCACAGTTATTACAGTGAAGAATGTCCTTCTCCTCTGGAGATTGCATCCTTTTTTCTCTAGCCAAAGGGAATGTCCCCTTGTCTTGTGAGGGGGGCTTTAACCTGAAATAATTTTTCCCCATACTTTTTGTAGGGACCATTTATATATTTATATAAATTAATCATGTCCCCCTGAAGCCGTCTTTTCTCAAGACTAATTAAGTTCATTTCTACTAACCTCTCTTCATAACTAAGATGCTCTATTTCCCCTATAAGTTTGGTTGCTCGTCTTTGCACTCTCTCTAGCGCCATTACATCTCTTCTATAAACTGGGGACTAGAACTGAACAGCATATTCTAAGTGAGGTTGCACCAATGCTTTGTACTGCGGTAGAATTACATCCTTGTCCCGCGAGTCCATGCCTCTTTTAAAACACGCCAATATCTTACTTGCCTTAGAGGCAGCCGATTGACACTGCATGCTGTTCTGTAGTCTATGATCTACAAGAATGCCCAGATCTTTCTCAACAAGCGATTCTCCAAGTTTTTCTCCCCCTAGGACATATGATGCCTGCAGATTATTTCTACCCAGATGCAGAACCTTACATTTATCCACATTGAACCTCATTTGCCAAGTTGATGCCCAAGCACTCAGTGTGTCCAGGACTGCTTGCAATTTATGAGCATCTTTCATAGATTGCACTACCCTGCATAGCTGATCAGTTGGCTACTGGACATCAATTTGACTTCCTTGTGAGAAAGGCACATTACAAATGTTTGCTATTGTTGCTGCTGTAATATGGCACTGTATAAATGCACCATATGAAGGCACCATATGGCAGCACTCAAGGTGCATGGTTCAGTCATAGGGAGTCACAGGAACTCTACGTGCAGCTATATTTTATAACTCTTACTCTACTGATTTGAAACTTGATCTGTACTTATTGTACCACGGACGTTTACCAACACTCACTGTTATTTTGTTTAATTTATTAGAACAAACTATTTCTCTTTTGTTTGCTTTAATAGGAGTCAAGCAGGTCATGGCTACCTGTTCTGCAGAGTGTAACAACGCTACACATTAGCTGCCCGACTATTTTGTCTGAAGGTTATACAAAGTGAATGTTTTGCTCTCTCTTATGCCAAAAGAGCGTGTTTCTTTTGTGTATTTGTATATTTGTAGATAACAGATATGCACCCATAGATGACCGCGTCTTGTTTTCTGGTGGCCTTCAACCATTGTTTGTATGATTCAGCCTCATCATTTCCAAGCATACAGCAGCCGCACGGTACATTCAGCAAGAGGTGAGCTCAGGTGTTGCTGAATGTCATTAAAACTTTAGATAATAGGAAAATGAATAGACACATGAAAGTTTAATACATTGATAAAAGTTAAACAACAGAATTAGATGTGCCTGTGCTGCTTATATTTTCCAAATTAATAAAACAATACTGTGTGTGTGTGAATAAGCCCTACAACTGTTAACATGTTGCAGAATTCCTGCATATTTTTAGTGTATAAAACCACACTGAAAAATATTTTCCATTCAATGCATAGGATTTATCATAATTCTGTACAAATTTCACCACAAATTCAAATACATGGTATGCCATGCAACATTATATTTGGACAGTGGCATAGCTAGTTAGGGGCAGTCTTCCCCAAGTGGTACTGTAGTGGTGCTGGTGGACACACTTGCCAACTCTCTCAGAATATCGGACATTTAAGCCCTTAGATGTCGCAGTCAGTAACATCCAAATATATGGTTAACAGAGGAAGGGGGTTCCCTCTGTCATCCGTGCGTTCGCAGAGTGCCCATGGTTGCTATAGCAGCTGAAAGGGAAATGGTCTCTGGGTCTGCAAGATACAGGAGCCTATTAGACTCTGCCACAGACAGAGTTTATTAGGCTCCTGTTAAATACAGTATAATAAACCGCAATACAGTAATGTACAGTACAATACATTAAAGCATTATAAAACAAATCACTTAGAAAAAAATAAAAAGCAAATAAATAAAAAATGTTTAAAAAAATTAAAGAAATTTAAAAAAAATCAAAACCTTAAAGAGGACCTATCACTTTCAGGGACACCTCATGAAGTAACAGGAGACTAAGATACAAACATTTTCTCAAATATGCTTCATTAGATAAATCAAAGAATTTCACCTGTAATACAGTTTTTACAAAAAGTGCTGGCCCTTTAAGACGGCTCTGAAGTCAGGCCAAGTCGGCACATGACAGCTTTATGGATCCCTATGTTGACAGTTGTGTCAAAGTAACTGCTTCTGAGAAGCAAGAGTCCACTGTGAAAGGTTTGGGGCCAGGAAGTTCATCAGGGGCCATGATAAAAATCGGATGATTGTCTGTGTGGGATAAAACACTAGCAAAAGTGTAATGTAGATGCCTGTAAAATCC
>JAODAL010032754.1:0-46493 GCA_025379985.1 Phyllomedusa bahiana
CCCCCCTGGGGTCACAGTTACTGGGGGGGGGGGGGCTTCATCTCCTCGGGGGTAGCAGTTACGGGGGGGGCTTCACCTCAGCTGGGGTCACAGTTACTGGGGGGGGGGGCTTCCCTTCCTTGGGGTCACAGTTACGGGGGGGGTTCACCTAATTGGGGTCACATTTTACGGGGGGGGGGGCTTCCCCTCCTCTGGGCCACTTTCCGGGGGGGGGGGTTCATCCCCTTGGGGTCACAGTTACTGGGGGGGGGGGCTTCATCTCCTCTGGGGTCACAGTTACTGTGGGGGCTTCATCTCCTGTGGAGTCAGTACTGGGGGGGGGGGGCTTCCCCCCCTTGGGGTCACAGTACTGGGGTGGGGGCTTCATCTCCTCTGGGGTCACAGTTACGGGGGGGGGGGGGGGTTAACCCTCCCCCGGGGTCATAGTTACTGGGGGGGGCTTCACCTCCTCAGGGGTCACAGGTACTGGGGGGGGGGGCTTTATCTCCTCTGGGGTCACAGTTACTGGGGGGGCTTCATCTCCTTTTGGGGTCACATTTTACTGGGGGGGGTTTCATTCCTCTGGGGTCACGTTACGGGGGGGGGGGGTTTATCTCCTCTGGGGTCACAGTTACTGGGGGGGCTTCCCCTCCTCTGGGGTCACAGTTACTGGGGGGGCTTCCCCTCCTCTGGGGTCACAGTTACTGGGGGGGGGCTTCATCTACTCTGGGGTCACAGTTACTGGGGGGGGGGTCATCCCTCTGGGGTCACGTTACTGGGGGGGGGGGTTTTCATCTCCTCTGGGTCACAATTACTGGGGGGCTTCCCTCCTCTGGGGTCACAGTTACTGGGGGGGGCTTCATCTCCTCTGGGGTCACAGTTACTGGGGGGGGGCTTCATCTCCTCTGGGGTCGCAGTTACTGGAGGGCTTCACTCCTCTGGGGTCGCATTTTACGGGGGGGGCTTCACCTCATCGGGGGTCACAGTTACTGGGGCTTCACCTCATCTGGGGTCGCAGTTACGGGGGGGGGCTTCACCTCCATCTGGGGTTCACAGTTACTGGGGGGCTTCACCTCATCTGGGGTCACAGTACTGGGGGGGCTTCCCTCATCTGGAGTCACAGTTACTGGGGGGTTGGCTTCACCTCATCTGGGGTCACAGTTACTGGGGGGGGGTTTCACCTCATCGGGGGTTTCACAGTTACTGGGGGGGGGGTTTTCATCTCCTCTGGGGTCACAGTTACTGGGGGGGCTTCATCTCCTCTGGGATTGCAGTTACTGGGGGGGCTTCATCTCCTCTGGGGTCACAGTTACTGGGGGGGGGCTTCATCTCCTCTGGGGTCGCAGTTACGGGGGGCTTCCCTCTTTCTGGGTCACAGTTACTGGGGGGGGCTTCCCTCCTCTGGGGTCACAGTTACTGGGGGGGCTTCACCTCATCTGGGGTCACAGTTACTGGGGGGGGGCTTCCACTCCTCTGGGGTCACAGTTACTGGGGGGGCTTCACCTCCTCTGGGGTCACAGTACTGGGGGGGCCTTCCCTCCTTTTGGGGTCACAGTTACTGGGGGGGGCTTCATCTCCTCTGGGGCCCACAGTTACTGGGGGGGGGCTTCATCTCCCTGGGGTCACAGTTACTGGGGGGGGGGCCCCATCTCCTCTGGGGTCACAGTTACTGGGGGGGGGCTTCATTCCTCTGGGGGTCACAGTTACTGGGGGGCTTCACCTCATCTGGGGTCACAGTTACTGGGGGGGGGGCTTCAACTCCTCTGGGGTCACAGTTACTGGGGGGGGGCTTCATCCCCCTCTGGGGTCACATTTAAACGGGGGGGGGGGGTTTAATCTCCACCGGGGTCACAGTTACTGGGGGGGCTCCATCTCCTCTGGGGTCACAGTTACTGGGGGGGGGGGGGGGGCTTCATCTCCTCTGGGGTCACAGTTACTGGGGGGCTTCACCTCATCTGGGCCCAAGTTATGGGGGGGGCTTCCCCTCCTCTGGGGTCACAGTTACTGGGGTGGGGGCTTCATCTCCTCTGGGGTCACAGTTACTGGGGGGGGGGGGTTAAACAAATCTGGGGTCACAGTTACTGGGGGGGGGGGGGCTTCATCTACTCTGGGGTCACAGTTACTGGGGGGCTTCATCTCCTCTGGGTCACAGTTACTGGGGGGCTTCATCTCCTCTGGGGTCACATTTAAATGGGGGGGCTTCCCCTCCTCTGGGGTCACAGTTACGGGGGGGGGGGTTTAAAATCCTCCGGGGTCACAGTTACTGGGGGGGCTTCCCCTCCTCTGGGGTCACAGTTACTGGGGGGGGGGCTTCCCCTCCTCTGGGGTCACAGTTACTGGGGGGGGGGCTTCATCTCCTCGGGGGTCGCAGTTACTGGGGGGGGGGGGCTTTATCTACTTGGGGTCACAGTTACTGGGGGGGCTTCATCTCCTCTGGGGTCACAGTTACTGGGGGGGGGGGGCTTCATCTCCTCTGGGGTCACAATTACTGGGGGGGCTTCCCCTCCTCTGGGGTCACAGTTACTGGGGGGGGCTTCATCTCCTCTGGGGTCACAGTTACTGGGGGGGGGCTTCATCTCCTCTGGGGTCACAGTTACTGGGGGGCTTCCCCTCCTCTGGGGTCGCAGTTACTGGAGGGCTTCATCTCCTCTGGGGTCGCAGTTACGGGGGGGGCTTCACCTCATCTGGGGTCACAGTTACTGGGGGGGGCTTCCACTCCTCTGGGGTCACAGTTACTGGGGGGGGCTTCACCTCATCTGGGGTCACAGTTACTGGGGGGGGCTTCACCTCATCTGGAGTCACAGTTACTGGGGGGTTTCCCCTCCTCTGGGGTCACAGTTACTGGGGGGGGTGGGGCCTTCACCTCATCTGGGGTCCCCAGTTACTGGGGGGGGGCTTCACCCCCATCTGGGGTCACAAGTTTACTGGGGGGGGGCTTCATCTCCTCTGGGGTCACAGTTACTGGGGGGGGGCTTCATCTCCTCTGGGATTGCAGTTACTGGGGGGGCTTCATCTCCTCTGGGGTCACAGTTACTGGGGGGGGGCTTCATCTCCTCTGGGGTCGCAGTTACGGGGGGGCTTCACCTCATCTGGGGTCACAGTTACTGGGGGGGGGCTTCCCCTCCTCTGGGGTCACAGTTACTGGGGGGGCTTAACCTCCTCTGGGGTCACAGTTACGGGGAGGGCCTCACCTCCTCTGGGGTCACAGTTACTGGGGAGGCTTCATCTCCTCTGGGGTCACAGTTACTGGGGGGGGGGGTTCATCTCCTCTGGGGTCACAGTTACTGGGGGGGGGGGGGCTGCATCTCCGCGGGGGTCACAGTTACTGGGGGGGGGGCCTCACCTCCTCTGGGGTCACAGTTACTGGGGGGCTTCACCTCATCTGGGGTCACAGTTACTGGGGGGGGGCTCCAACACCTCGGGGGTCACAGTTACTGGGGGGGTTCTCCTCCTCTGGGATTGCAGTTACTGGGGGGCTTCATCTCCTTGGGGTCACAGTTACTGGGGGGGGGCTTCACTCCTCTGGGTGCAGTTTACGGGGGGGCTTCACCTCATCTGGGGTCACAGTTATGGGGGGGGGGTTCCCCTCCTCTGGGGTACATTTAACTGGGGGGGCTTCACCCCCTCTGGGGTCACAGTTACTGGGGGGGCTTCCCCCCTCCTTGGGGTCACATTTACTGGGGGGCTTCATCTCCTCGGGGGGTCACATTTTACGGGGGGGGGCTTCATCTCCTCTGGGGTCACAGTTACGGGGGGGGGGGGCTCCATCTCCGGGGGTCCAGTTATGGGGGGGGGGCTTATCCCCTCTGGGGTCACATTACTGGGGGGCTTCCCCCATCTGGGGTCACAGTTACTGGGGGGGGCTTCAACTCCTCTGGGGTACGTTACAGGGGGGGGGGCTTCATCTCCTCTGCGGTCGCAGTTACGGGAGGGCTTCATCTCTTTTGGGGTCACAGTTACGGGGAGGGGACCTTCACCTCCTCTGGTATCAAGGTTACTGGGGAGGGGGGGCGGCTGTGAGATTGTTACCCCTCTCACAGCTGACGGGCGTAAAATCTCTATTTATCTAGTAAATTGATTGAGCCTACATGGGGGGGGGCTGATTACACCCCCCCCCCCCCTGGGGGCTCCTGTGGAGCGGGCACATTCCTCCAGGGTCACGTTTACTCTGCAGGTGATTGCACCCAGGATGGCGGCGCTGCAGACACAACCTCTGATGTGCATGGAGGGCCCCTATGTTGGTGCTGGAGGGGTGAGGACAGCGGGGGCCACAACCTCGGATGTGCATGGAGGGCCCCTATTTTGGTGCTGGAGGGGTGAGGACAGCGGGGGCCACAACCTCGGATGTGCATGGAGGGCCCCGATGTTGGTGCTGGAGGGGTGAGGACAGCGGGGGCCACAACCTCTGATGTGCATGGAGGGCCCCTATGTTGGTGCTGGAGGGGTGAGGACAGCGGGGGCCACAACCTCGGATGTGCATGGAGGGCCCCTATGTTGGTGCCGGAGGGGTGAGGACAGCGGGGGCCATAACCTCTGATGTGCATGGAGGGCCCCTATGTTGGTGCTGGAGGGGTGAGGACAGCAGGGGCCATAACCTCTGATGTGCATGGAGGGCCCCTATGTTGGGGCTGGATGGTTGTGGACAGCAGGGGCCATAACCTCTGATGTGCATGGAGGGCCCCTATGTTGGGGCGGAGGGGTGAGGACAGCGGGGGCCATAACCTCTGATGTGCATGGAGGGCCCCTATGTTGGGGCTGGAGGGGTGAGGACAGCGGGGGCCACAACCCCTGATGTGCATGGAGGGCCCCTATGTTGGTGCTGGAGGGGTGAGGACAGCGGGGGCCACAACCTGATGTGCATGGAGGGCCCCTATGTTGGGGGTGGTCTTCCTTCCTGCGGCGGGGGATGGACGCAGCTTCCTTGCTTTGTGATCTCCGCTCTTTTCTTGGAAGCGACGTCCTGCTGAGCGAGCTCCATCACTGCTGGTCTGGGGGGGGGGGACTTGGTGGTCATCACCGCATCCGGTCCAGGGGGGTAGGGGTGCGGCGTCTTTGGTCATTGCTCCGGGGTTACCAGTCCCCCTCATAGAGTCCTCGGGGCGGCACCGGGGGCCCCTGCAGCTTTGTGCTATGGAGCCACAGTTCTGGGTCAGATGCCGCGTTGCGGAGCCGTGACGTTGCGGGATCAGCACCGATCGTCTCCAGGACTGTGCAGCTCACCAGCCCCGACTCGTCCTCGCATACCGACCCTTCAGCGCCCGCGCCTCAGCTGAATGGTTCCCAGGATAATGTGGGGGCCGCTGTAACCTCTCCTCCTGTCAGCGGAGGGCCATGTAAAGGGTTAACGGCGTATATGAAGTGGTGGAGGAACCCCGGCTCGAGAGGCGCCATGAACGCCGCACTTGGCTTTGTGTCTCATGGTGCCGGCCGATATCATTGTGCGGATATCAGGGTAAAACTCCACAATCCGGCTGCTGATCCCCCTCCGTTCACCTTCCAGAGTGAGGAGCTGTACAATATACAGTATACCTGTATATAACCACCCCCACCGTGCTCTGCTCCCGCCTGATCCGCTCTCTTCCCCACCTTGCTCTGCTGCCGCCTGATCCGCTCTCTTCTCCACTGTGCTCTGTTCTTGCCTGATCCTCTCTTCTCCACCGTGCTCTGCTCTCGCCTGATCCTCTCTGCTCCGCTGTGCTCTGCTATACCCTGATCCTCTCTCATCTCTGCTGTGCTCTGCTTTCACCTGATCCTCTCTTCTCCGCTGTGCTCTGCTCTCACCTGATCCTCTCTTCTCCGCTGTGCTCTGCTCTCACCTGATCCTCTCTTCTCCGCTGTGCTCTGCTCTCACCTGATCCTCTCTTCTCCACCGTGCTCTGCTCTCGCCTGATCCTATCTTCTCCTCGGTGTTCTGCTTTCGCCTGATCCGCTCTCTTCTCCACTGTGCTCTGCTCTCACCTGATCCGCTCTCTTCCCCACGTGATCTGCTCTCGCCTGAACCGCTCTCTTCCCCACCGTGCTCTGCTCTTTCCTGATCCTCTCTTCTCCGCTGTGCTCTGCTTTCGCCTGATCCTCTCTTCTCCGCTGTGCTCTGCTTTCGCCTGATCCTCTCTTCTCCGCTGTGCTCTGCTCTCACCTGATCCTCTCTTCTCCACTGTGCTCTGCTTTCACCTGATCCTCTCTTCTCCGCGGTGCTCTGCTCTCGCCTGATCCTCTCTTCTCCGCTGTGCTCTGCTCTCGCCTGATCCGCTCTCTTCTCCAACGTGCTCTGCTCTCTCCTTATCCGCTCTCTTCCCCACCGTGCCCTGCTGCCGCCTGATCCGTTCTCTTCTCCGCTGTGCTCTGCTCTCGCCTGATCCGCTCTCTTCTCCACCGTGCTATGCTCTCACATGAACCTCTCTCTTCTCCGCTGTGCTCTGCTATCGCCTGATCCGCTCTCTTCCCCACCGTGCTCTGCTCTCGACTGATCCTCTCTTCTCCACCGTGCTCTGCTCTCGCCTGATCCGCTCTCTTCTCCGCTGTGCTCTGCTCTCTCCTGATCCGCTCTCTTCTCCCCCGTGCTCTGCTCTCGCCTGATCCTCTCTCATCTCCGCTGTGCTCTGCTTTCGCCTCTTCCTCTCTTCTCCGCTGTGCTCTGCTCTCACCTGATCCACTCTCTTCCCCACATGCTCTGCTCTCGCCTGATCCGCTCTCTTCCCTACGTGCTCTGCTCTTTCCTGATCCTCTCTCATCTCCGCTGTGCTCTGCTTTCGCCTGATCCTCTCTTCTCCGCTGTGCTCTGATCTCACCTGATCCTCTCTTCTCCACTGTGCTCTGCTCTCACCTGATCCGCTCTTCTCCACCGTGCTCTGCTTTCGCCTGATCCGCTCTTCTCCACCGTGCTCTGCTTTCGCCTGATCCACTCTCTTCTCCACTGTGCTCTGCTCTTGCCTGATCCGCTCTCTTCTCCACCGTGCTCTGCTCTCGCCTGATCCGGTCTCTTCTCCGCTGTGCTCTGCTCTCGCCTGATCCGCTCTCTTCTCCACCGTGCTCTGCTCTCACATGATCCGCTCTCGTCTCCGCAGTGCTATGCTCTCGCCTGATCCGCTCTCTTCCCCTCCGTGCTCTGCTCTCGCAAGATCCGCTCTCTTCCCCACCGTGCTCTGCTCTCGCAAGATCCGCTCTCTTCCCCACCGTGCTCTGCTCTCGCAAGATCCGCTCTCTTCTCCACCGTCCTCAGCTCTCCCCTGATGCGCTCTCTTCTCCAACGTGCTCTGCTCTCGCCTGATCCGCTCTCTACTCCACCGTGCTCTGCTAACGCCTGATCCGCTCTCTTCTCCCCCGTGCTCTGCTATCGCCTGATCCGCTCTCTTCTCCACCGTGCTCTGCTTCCGCCTGATCCGCTCTCTTCTCCACCGTGCTCTGCTCTCACGATCGCTTCTCTTCTCCGCTGTGCTCTGCTCTCACCTGATCCGCTCTCTTCTCCACCGTCCTCTGCTCTACTTTTCCTCTTCTTGTGGCTGTTGGGTTTCCACAGGGATCAGTCCCCGGCACTGACATCAGCCGCTCCTCTTATAACGCTCCAGTACTGATATAACCTCCAGACATTACATCCTATGTGACTGATATCAGCCGCTCCTCTTATAACGCTCCAGTACTGATATAACCAGAGACATTACATCCTAGTGATTTGGTATCAGCCGCTCCTCTTATAACCTCCAGTACTGATATAACCGACCATTCATCCTATGTGATTTGTTACAGCCGCCCTCTTTTAACCTCCAGTACTGATATAACCCCCAGCATTACATCCTATGTGACTGTATAGCCCCCCTCTTATAACCTCCAGTACTGTTTATAACCAAAAAGGACATTCACCTATTACTGATATCAGCCGCTCCTCCTTATAACGCTCCAGTACTGATATAACCTAACATACATCCTATGTGACTGATAATCAGCCGCTCCTCTTATAACGCTCCAGTACTGATATAAACCAGAGACATTACATCCTATGTGACTGATATCAGCCCTCCCTCTATTAAAAACGCTAACAAGTACATGATATAACAGAGAGACATAACATTCCCCTATCCGACTGATGATATCAGCCCTCCTCTTATAACGCTCCAGTATGATATAACCCAGAGACATTACATCCCATGTGACTATCAGCCGCTCCTCTTATAAACCTCCAGTACTGATATAACCTCCAGACTTTACATCCTATGTGACTGATATCAGCCGCTCCTCTTATAACGCTCCAGTACTTATAAAACCCTCCGGGACATTACATCCTATGTGACTGATATCAGCCGCTCCTCTTATAACGCTCGAGTTCTGATATCACCAGTGACATTACTTTCCTATGTGACTGATATCAGCCGCTCCTCTTATAACGCTCCAGTACTGATAAAACCAGAGACATTACATCCTATGTGACTGATATCAGCCGCTCCTCTTATAACGCTCCAGTACTGATATAAACCTCCAGACATTACATCCTATTTTGAATGATATCAGCCGCTCCTCTTATAACGCTCCAGTTCTGATATAACCTACAGACATTACATCCCATTTATCGTGATATCAGCCGCTCCTTTTTATAACGCTCCAGTACTCATATAACCAGGACATTACACCCCTTGTGACTGATACAGAGGCTCCCTCTTATAACGCTCCAGTACTGATATAACCAGAGACATTACATCCTATGGGGACTGATATCAGCGCTCCTCTCTATAACGGTCCAGTTACTGATATAACCAGAGAATTACATCCTATGTGACTGATATAAAGCCGCTCCTTATAACGCTCCAGTACTGATATAACCAGAGACATTTACATCCTATGTGACTGATATTCAGCCGCTCCTTTTATAACGCTCCAGTACTGATATAACCAGAGACATTACATCCTATGTGACTGATATCAGCCGCTCCTCTTTTTAACGCTCCAGTACTGATATAACCAGAGGACATTACATCCTATGTGACGGGATATCAGCTGCTCCTCTTATAACGCCCCCAGTATGATATAACCCAGAGACATTACATCCTATGTGACTGATATCAGCCGCTCCTGTTATAACGCTCCAGTACTGATATAACCTCCAGACATTACACCCTATGTGACTGATATCAGCCGCTCCTCTTATAACGCTCCAGTATGATATAACCAGAGACATTACATCCTATGTGACTGATATCAGCCGCTCCTCTTATAACGCTCCAGTACTGATATAACTCCAGACATTACATCCTATGTGGCTGATATCAGCCGCTCCTCTTAAACGCTCCAGTACTGATAAAAACCCTCAGACATTACACCCTATGGGGACTGATATCAGCTGCTCCTCTTATAACGCTCCAGTACTGAAAAAACCAGAGAAATTACATCCTATGTGATTTGATATCAGCCGTCCTCTTAAAAACGCTCCAGTACTGATATAACCCAAGAGACATCACACCCTATGTGACTGATATCAGCCGCTCCTCTTATAACGCTCCATTTATGATATAACCTCCAGACATTACATCCTATGTGACTGATATCAGCCGATCCACTTATAAAGCTCCAGTACTGATATAACCTCCAGACATTAACATCCTATGTGACGGGATTTCATCCGCTCCTCTTATAACGCTCCAGAAATGATTTTAAACAGAGACATTACATCCTATGTGACTGATATCAGCCGCTCCTCTTATAACGCTCCAGTACTGATATAACCCCCAGACATTACATCCTATTTTGACTGATATCACCGCTCCTCTTATAACGCTCCAGTAATGATATAACCAGAGACATTACATCCTATGTGACTGATATCAGCCGCTCCTCTTATAAACGCTCCAGTACTGATATAACCTCCAGACATTACCACCCTTTATGTGACTGGTATCAGCCGCTCCTCTTATACGCTCCAGAAATGATATAACCCCCAGACATTACATCCTATGTGATGGATTTTCAGCCGCATCTTTATAACACCCCAGTACTGATATAACCTCCAACATTACATCCATAGTGGACTGATATCAGCGCTCCTCTTATAACGCTCCATTTACTGATAAAACCCTCCAACATTACATCCTATGGGGACTGATTTCAGCCGCTCCTCTTATAACGCTCCAGTATTGATATAACCTCCAGACATGACATCCTTGTGACTGATTTCGCCGCTCCTCTTATAACGCTCCAGGACTGATTAACCAACATTACATCCTATGTGACTGATATCAGCGCCCTCTTATAACGCCCCAGTACTGATATAACCAGAGACATTACATCCTTGTGCTGATATCACCCGCTCCTCTTTAACGCTCCAGTAGATTTAACCAGAGACTTAATCCTATGGATGTTCAGCGCCCCTCTTTTAACGCCCCCGTATGAAAAACCCAAGACCATTACTCCTATGTGACTGTTTCAGCAGCCCCTTTATAAGTCCCAGTATGATTAACCCGAGACATTAATCTATGTGACGATTCACCCGCTCCTCTTATAAACCCCCAGTCTGATATAACCAGGGGGACTTACCCATGTGACTGATTCACCGCTCCTCTTATAACGCCCAGTGCTGATATAACCAGAGACTTTACATCCTATTGATGATATCAGCCGCTCCTCTTTAACGCCCATTTGATAAAAACCTTTCCCCATCACTGAGGGCGGGGGGCATCGCTGACAGTTTGGTTCTTGTCCTCAGAGCTAACAATCGTTCCTGTGTTGTCTCCCTCATTGTTGTGCTGGGACCTCATGTGGGTGGCATTCTCCTCTTCTTACCTGCGTGTGAGGACACGTTTCCTGCAGAGCTTTGCTCTGTGAGAGCTGCTGCGGCCGGGGGTTCCCTTTATGGCCGGGGTCACCCCAGAATATGAAGCCTTTGGGGCCCGCAGCTCCTCTACGGGGGCTCATAGCAGTGTGAGGGGCGATCTGTGAACGTCTTCCCCAGGTTCCCCCCTCCCTCCGTGTGCGGCCACGACCCCCTGTGCCTCTGAGGGACCGCACCCCAGCCCTCCACATTGCTGATGGATATGGGTGAACCCCTGGAGATGGCTCATCCTCTGGGGGCCGCGGCGTCCATCTTGCTGCGGCCGCGCCGGGTGCTGATGACAGGGGGGGGGGGGGGGTTACTCCTTCCATCCCGGAGCTTCCTTCCTGCATCACAGATTCCTGGATGAGACCTTTGCACTGGGGAGGGGGTAAGGAATGCTGCGTGCCTGGTCCTGTACCCCCTGTGCCGGGTGACCCTGGGGCCAGCATGCTCCCACCTCATGAATGGGCTCGTGTGCTGCCGCCTCCTCCCGTCTGTGCCAGTGACGTATTAATAGGGACAAAGCCTCGAAAGGGAGGGAGAAGCCGGTGTCCGGTGACCATAGGGGGCATCCGGTGACCATAGGGGGTGTCCGGTGACCATAGGGGGTGTCCAGTGACCATAGGGGGTGTCCAGTGACCATAGGGGGTGTCCGGTGACCATAGGGGGTGTCCGGTGACCATAGGGGTGTCGTGACATAGGGGGTGTCAGACCATAGGGGGTGTCCAGTGACCATAGGGGGTGTCCGGTGACCATAGGGGGTGTCCGGTGACCATAGGGGGCATCCGGTGACCAGAGGGGGCATCCGGTGACCACAGGGGGCGTCCAGTGACCATAGGGGGAGTCCGGTGACCATAGGGGGCCTCCGGGGGCCATAGGCGGCTTCCGGTGACCATAGGGGGCGTCCGGTGACCCTAGGGGGGGTCCGGTGACCATAGGGGGTGTCCAGTGACCATAGGGGGAATCCGGTGACCATAGGGGGCGTCCAGTGACCATAGGGGCGTCCAGTGACCATAGAGGGCGTCCAGTGACCATAGAGGGCGTCCAGTGACCATAGAGGGCGTCCAGTGACCATAGGGGGCGTCCGGTGACCATAGGGGGTGTCCGGTGACCATAGGGGGTGTCCGGTGACCATAGGGGGCATCCGGTGACCATAGGGGGTGTCCGGTGACCATAGGGGGTGTCCAGTGACCATAGAGGGCGTCCGGTGACCATAGGGGGTGTCCTGTCCTGTGACCAAGGGACTGCCAGAAACCAAGTGGCATCCAGTTACCATAGGGGACGTCCAGTGACCGTAGGGGGTCTACGGTGACCATAGGGGGCGTCCGGTGACTACGGGGCATTCGGTAACTAAGGCACAGCTAGTCGCGGAGGGGGAACCTCCAGTAAGCGGGCTATGGCTAGTAGTAACAGAGGCGTGGTGGGGGGGGGCTGTCCGGCCGCGGGGTGCTGGGGTCCCTGTCTGACTCTGCGTCGTCGTTCCGGGGGTAACCCAATACTTCCCCCGCTCAGCTTCCGTGTAATGTGCTGCAGCATTTGTAAGTGGAGCCGCTGGGCCCCGTTATTTCCAGCTATTTGCGGGGGCTGCGGGGCAGAGGTCGGGCTCTCGGAGGCGCCTGTGACCCCGGACGCTGGGATTGGCCGATGCTCGGGGTCATTGTTTGTCTTTTACGCTGAGGTGCGAGCTCTGGGCTGCGGCCAGTGTACACAGCTGATCCAGGGATGGGGGGGACATCTGACCCCTCGCCCACCGGATACTGAGGAAGCCACCTGCTGCCAGCAGCGAGGGACAGGGGCCGAGCCGGAGACATCCGCCCGATCCTCATCCACTGCCCCCAGCATGGTGCAGCACGGGGGCTCAGTGGTTATCATGTTGCGATCAGGTGGTTCAGTGGTTAGCTTGTTGCAGTATGGTGATTCAGTGGTTAGTATGTTGCAATACGGGGGCTCAGTGGTTAGTACGATGCAGCACGAGGGCTCAGTGGTTAGTATATTGCAGCATGGGTGCTCAGTGGTTAGTACGTTGCAGTGCGGTGGCTCAGTGGTTAGTATGTTGCAGTACGGGGTCATGGTTTACGTTGCGCACGGGTCTAGTGGTTAGTATTTGCAGACGGGGCTCAGTGGTTAGTACGTTGCAGCACGGGGGCTCAGTGGTTAGTACGTTGCAGCACGGGGGCTCAGTGGTTAGTATATTGCAGCACGGGGCTCATGGTTGTACTGCAGCAGGGGCAGTGGTTAGTACGTTGCAGCACGGGGGCTCAGTGGTTAGTATATTGCAGCACGGGGGCTCAGTGGTTAGTACGTTGCAGCACGGGGGCTCAGTGGTTAGTACGTTGCAGCGCTGTGATATATAACGGTGCTATGGAAATGAATGCAATACATTTGATGCTTTCGCTTGCAGATGGATGAGGGCGATTGTGATGACACCGGTGGGGCGCTCCGAGCTGGGGCCGGGGGCGCGGGGCGGTCCGCGCGGGGGCCGAGGGTGCGGGGGGCGCGAGGGTGCGGGGGCGCGGGGCGCTCGAGCTGTGCGGGGGCGCGGGGCGGTCCAGTGGTGCCGGGGGCGCGGGGGCGCATCCGAAGCTGGTGCCTGGGGTGGCGCGGGGCGCGGGCGTCCGAGCTGGTGCGGAGTGCGGGGGGCGCTCGAGGCGGTCCGAGGCTGGTGCCGGGGGGCGCGGGGCGCTCCGAGCTGGTGCCGGGGGTGCGGGGGCGCGGGGCGGTCCGAGCTGGTGCCGGGGGCGCGGGGCAGGTTTTGCCGCTAGGAATGGGGCGAGTTGGGTGTGGTGTGACGGTGGTCAGTGGGCGCGCTGCCAGGCCCTGGTATCTGCTGGGGTTCTGCCGGCTCAGCACTTGGCACAGATCTGTCAGGGCTCTGCGCCCGCCACGTCCTCTACATCTGTGGAAGACTCCGTGTACCGGGGGCCATTGCCTTCCTCACCGGGGTCACCCTATACACCCCTCCCTGGTCACAGGTGGCCCCTGGGCTTGTCGGGCTCCTGCCATAGAATGGGGGGGGGCAAGATGGCGTGTATTCTCTGTGCTGTAAGATGGCGCCGCTCTCGTTCCCGCAGTTGCTCGTATTCTCCGCGCTCGTTCCCGCAGTTGCCCGTATTCTCCGCGCTCGCTCCTGCAGTTGCTCGTATTCTCTGCGCTCGTTCCCGCAGTTGCTCGTATTCTCTGCGCTCGTTCCTGCAGTTGCTCGTATTCTCTGCGCTCGTTCCTGCAGTTGCTCGTATTCCCCGCGCTCGCTTCTGCAGTTGCTCGTATTCTCCGCGCTCGTTCCTGCAGTTGCTCGTATTCTCGCGCTCGTTCCTGCAGTTGCTCGTATTCTCGCGTCGTTCATGCAGTTGCTCGTATTCTCTGCGCTCGTTCCGCAGTTGCTGTATTCTCTGCGCTCGTTCCTGCAGTTGCTCGTATTCTCCCGCGCTCGTTTCTGCAGTTGCTCGTATTCTCCGCGCTCGCCTCTGCAGTTGCTCGTATTCCCCGCGCTCGCCTCTGCAGTTGCTCGTATTCTCCGCGCTCGCTTCTGCAGTTGCTCGTATTCTCCGCGCTCGCTTCTGCAGTTGCTCGTATTCTCCGCGCTCGCTTCTGCAGTTGCTCGTATTCTCCGCGCTCGTTCCTGCAGTTGCTCGTATTCTCAGCGCTCGGTCCTGCAGTTGCGCGTATTCTCCGCGCTCGCTCCTGCAGGTGCTCGTACTCTCCGCGCTCGGTCCTGCAGTTGCTCGTATTCTCTGCGCTCGGTTCTGCAGTTGCTCGTATTCTCGGCGCTCGTTTCTGCAGTTGCTCGTATTCTCCGCGCTCGCTTCTGCAGTTGCTCGTATTCTCCGCGCTCGCTTCTGCAGTTGCTCGTATTCTCCGCGCTCGTTCCCGCAGTTGCTCGTATTCTCTGCTCTCGGTCCCGCAGTTGCTCGTATTCTCCTCGCTCGCTCCTGCAGTTGCTCGTATTCTCCCCGCTCGCTCCTGCAGTTGCTCGTATTCTCTGCGCTCGCTCCTGCAGTTGCCCGTATTCTCCGCGCTCGCTTCTGCAGTTGCCCGTATTCTCTGCGCTCGTTCCTGCAGTTGCTCGTATTCTCCGCGCTCGCTCCTGCAGTTGCTCGTATTCTCCGCGCTCGCTCCTGCAGTTGCTCGTATTCTCCGCGCTCGCTCCTGCAGTTGCTCGTATTCTCCACGCTCGCTCCCGCAGTTGCTCGTATTCTCTGCGCTCGTTCCTGCAGTTGCTCGTATTCTCTGCGCTCGCTCCCGCAGTTGCTCGTATTCTCCGCGCTCGTTCCTGCAGTTGCTCGTATTCTCCGCGCTGTGAGACGTCCATTTTTATATCCTTCAGGTCACTTCAGTATTTTGCAGCGCTGTCTGACTCTGGCCTCTGCACGCTGCAGCTGGAGCACACTGTAGTGCAGCACGTGACGGCCCTCGGGGACTGCCCTGTGCTATCTAGATCAGAGGACAGGCTACACCTTCGCCGTGTTTCCGGTAACCTGAGTCCGCCATTAGTCTCGCTCTGCTGGACCCTCCCGCCTGCGCCAGCACTGGGGGGCATAGTGCTGCACTGACCGCGCCCGGGTGTCCGTCTCCATGTACGGGATATACAGTCGTGTGTGGTCGGAGGATAAGCTCGCCCTGCTGGTCACTGCCCGGCTGCCCCACCCGTTACCAACACAATGTCCACGACTGTGCACCCGCCAGGAGTTTAATCATCTACCAGCGCTGGGGCCCCGAGAGGAGACGTGTGGAACAATGGGCATTGTGCAGAGCTCCAAGGGTTAATCCGCCCAACCCCGGCCAGGGAGGAAGGGAGGCTGATGTGCGGGCTATGTCCGAAGGGGGGTGGGCACATCGGGGTCGGGCCCACAGCGCCAATGGGCAGGTCAAAGCCCTTCCTGTTCTAGAGTGGATTATACATTACTGTACAGCCGGTGTCATGGTGGCAGCTTGTAGGCACTAGTGTCATGGTGGCAGCTTGTAGGCACTGGTGTCATGGCAGCATCTTGTAGGCGCTGGTTGGTGTCATGGCAGCATCTTGTAGGTGCAGGCTGGTGTCATGGCGGCAGCTTGTAGGCGCTGGTGTCAGGCGGCAGCTTGTAGGCGCTGGTGTCATGGCGGCAGCGTGTAGGCGCTGGTGTCAGGCGGCAGCTTGTAGGCGCTGGTGTCATGGTGGCAGCTTGTAGGCACTGGTGTCATGGTGGCAGCTTGTAGGCACTGGTGTCATGGTGGCAGCTTGTACTCGCTGATTGGTGTCATGGCGGCAGCTTGTAGGCACTGGTGTCATGGTGGCAGCTTGTAGGCGCAGGTTGGTGTCATGGTGGCAGCTTGTACTCGCTGATTGGTGTCATGGCGGCAGCTTGTAGGTGCAGGCTGGTGTCATGGCGGCAGCTTGTAGGCGTTGGCTGGTGTCAGGCGGCAGCTTGTAGGCGCAGACTGGTGTCATGGCGGCAGCTTGTAGGCGCTGGCTGGTGTCATGGTGTTCGCATGTAGGCGCTGGTGTCAGGCGGCAGCCTGTAGGCACTGGTGTGTCATGGTGGCGGCTTGTAGCCGCTGGCTGGTGTCCTGGTGGTAGCTTGTAGGCACTGGCTGGTGTCATGGTGGTAGCTTGTAGGCACTGGTGTCATGGCAGCATCTTGTAGGCGCTGGTTGGTGTCATGGCGGCAGCTTGTAGGCGCTGCTGGTGTCATGGTGGCAGCTTGTAGGCCCTGGTGTCATGGCGGCAGCTTGTAGGCACTGGTGTTATGGCGGCAGCTTGTAGGCGCTGGCTGGTGTCATGGTGGCAGCTTGTAGGCGCTGGTATCATGGTGGCAGCTTGTAGGCACTGCTGTCATGGCCGCATCTTGTAGGCGCGGGTTGGTGTCATGGCGGCAGCTTGTAGGCGCTGCTGGTGTCATGGCGGCAGCTTGTAGGCGCTGGTATCATGGTGGAAGCTTGTAGGCACTGTTGTCATGGTGGCAGCTTGTAGGCACTGTTGTCATGGCGGCAGCTTGTAGGCACTGGTGTCATGGCAGCAGCTTGTAGGCGCTGGCTGGTGTCATGGCGGCAGCTTGTAGGCGCAGGCTGGTGTCATGGCGGCAGCTTGTAGGCGCAGGCTGGTGTCATGGCGGCAGCTTGTAGGCGCTGGTGTCATGGTGGCAGCTTGTAGGCACTGGTGTCATGGCGGCATCTTGTAGGCGCAGGCTGGTGTCATGGCGGCATCTTGTAGGCGCAGGCTGGTGTCATGGCGGCAGCTCGTAGGCAATGGTTGTGTCATGGTGGCAGCTTGTAGGCGGTGGTTGGTGGCATCTTGTACTCACTGGTTGGTGTCATGGTGGCAGCTTGTAGGCGTTTGCTGGGTCCATGGTGGCATCTTGTACTCACTGGTTGGTGTCATGGTGGCAGCTTGTAGGCGCTGGTTGGTGTCATGGAGGCAGCTTGTAGATGCTGGTTGGTGTCATGGCGGTAGCTTGTAGGCGCAGGCTGGTGTCATGGCGGCAGCTTGTTGGCGCTGGTTGCTGTCATGGCGCCATCTTGTTGGCACTGGTTGGTGTCATGGTGCCAGCTTCTTGGCACTGGTTGGTGTCATGCTGGTAGCTTGTAGGCGCTGGCTGATGTCAGCTTGAACTCACTGGTTGGGGGCATCTTGTACTCGCTGCGTGGTGTCATCTTGTACTCGCTGGTTGGTGTCATGGTGGCAGCTTGTTGGTGCTGGTTGGTGATCTGCTGGCAGCTTGTTGGCACTGGCTGGCGGTAGCTTGTAGGCAGTGGCTGGTTGGTGTCATGGCGGCAGCTTGTAGGCGCTGGTTGGTGGCAGCTTGCAGGCTCTGGATGGCGGCAGCTAGTAGGCATTGGCTGGTGTCATGGTGGTAGCTTGTAGGCGATGGTTGGTAGCATCTTGTACTCGCTGGTTGGTGTCATGGTGGCAGTTTGTAGACATTGGCTGGTATAGTGGCAGCAGCTTGTAGGCGATGGTTGGTAGCATCTTGTACTCACTGGTTGGTGTCATGGTGGCAGCTTGTTGGCGCTGGTTGGTGTCATGCTGGCAGCTTGTTGGCACTGGATGGCGACATCTTTTAGGCGTTGGCTGGTGTCATGGCGGCAGCTTGTAGGCGTTGGCTGGTGTCATGGTGGCAGCTTGTAGGCGCTGGTTGGTGGCATCTTATACTCGGTGGTTTGTGTCATGGTGGCAGCTTGTTGGCGCTGGTTGGTGTCATGGTGGCAGCTTGTTGGCACGGGATGGCGGCATCTTTTAGGCGCTGGATGGCGGCATCTTGTAGGCGCTGGTTGGTGTCATGGCGGCAGCTTGTAGGCGTTGGCTGGTGTCATGGTGGCAGCTTGTAGGCGCTGGTTGGTGGCATCTTATACTCGGTGGTTTGTGTCATGGTGGCAAATTGTTGCCGCTGGCTGGTGTCATAGTGGCAGCTTGTTGGCGCTGGTTGGTGTCATGGTGGCATCATCTAAAAGCTGGTTGGTGTCCTGGTGGCAGCTTGTTGGCGCTGGATGGTGTCATGATGGCAGCTTGTTGGCGCTGGTTGGTGTCATGGCAGCAGCTTGTAGGCGTTGGCTGGGTTCATGGTGGTAGCTTGTAGGCACTGGTTGGTGTCATGGCAGCAGCTTGTAGGCGTTGGCTGGTGTCATGATGGCAGCTTGTAGGCGTTGGCTGGTGTCATGGTGGCAGCTAGTAGGCGCTGGCTGGTGTCATGGCGGCAGCTTGTAGGCGCTGGGTGGTGTCATGGCGGCAGCTTGTAGGCGTTGGCTGGTGTCATGGCGGCAGCTTGTAGGCGATGGCTGGTGTCATGGTGGCAGCTTGTAGGCGCTGGCTGGTGGCAGCTTGTTGGCGCTGGCTGGTGTCATGGTGGCAGCTTGTTGGCGCTGGCTGGGGTCATGGTGGCAGCTTGTAGGCATTGGCTGGGTTCATGGTGGTAGCTTGTAGGCGTTGGCTGGTGTCATGGTGGCAGCTTGTAGGCGCTGGCTGGGTTCATGGTAGCAGCTTGTAGGCGCTGGCTGGGTTCATGGTAGCAGCTTGTAGGCGCTGGCTGGGTTCATGGTGGTAGCTTGTAGGCGCTGGAAGGTCACATTGAGTCCGCTGGTAGGCGTTAGCTGGTGTCATGGTGGCAGGTTGTAGGCGCTGGCTGGTGTCATGGTGGCAGCTTGTAGGCGTTGGCTGGTGTCATGGTGGCAGGTTGTAGGCACTGGTTTGTGTCATGGTTGCAGCTTGTAGGCGCTGGATGGTGGCAGCTTGTAGTCGCTGTATGGCGGCAGCTTGTAGGCGCTGGCTGGTGTCATGGCAACAGCTTGTAGGCGTTGGCTGGTGTCATGGTGGCAGCTTGTAGGCTCTGGCTGGTGGCATCTTGTACTCGCTGGTTGTTGTTATGGTGGCAGCTTGTTGGCGCTGGCTGGTGTCATGGTGGCAGCTTGTAGGCGCTGGTTGGTGTCATGGCAGCAGCTTGTAGGCGTTGGCTGGTGTCATGGTGGTCTTGTAGCCTGGTTGGTGTCAAGGCGCGCAGGCGTTGGCTGGTTCAGGTGCAGGTTTGTGCTGGTGGTGTCATGGTGGCAGCTTGTTGGCACTGGCTGATGTCATGGTGGTACACTAGCCCATTTTCCTCTGGAGTAAGCCCTTTATATCTGGTTGAGCCACGCTCTGTGCAGACATCTGCTGGTTTGGCCACCACTACTCCCTGTAGGTCCCAGGTGTTGGGTTATTATAGTGACACCTGCAAGGACTCCCATCAGGATGGGGGACGCCAGTAACCAGGTGTTGTATTTTTGCTCCTGGCGTTTTTGGACACAGACGCGGCTTGTTGGGGTCAGTGGTCATTTCCATCCTCCTTATTGAAAAGCAAATTACAGAAGGTTCCGAGCTCCTCTACTCACTGCACCCGGCGCCTCCGAAGGTTTGATGGGACCTCAGTGGAATTCTGCTGAGATGTTGCAGTGTGTATGCAGGATATACAGCGATATGCCGGCGGGATGTGGCTCTCCTCTTGGGGTGCGGGCAGGGTCTGGCTCTCCTCTTGGGGTGAGGGTGGGGTCTGGCCCTCCTCTTGGGGTGAGAGTGGGGTCTGGCCCTCCTCTTGGGGTGAGGGTGGGGTCTGGCCCTCCTCTTGGGGCGAGGGCGGGGTCTGGCTCTTCTCTTTGGGTGCGGGCAGGGTCTGTCTCTCCTCTTGGGGTGAGGGCGGGGTCTGGCTCTCCTCTTGGGGTGAGGGCGGGGTCTGGCCCACCTCTTGGGATGTCGGTGGGGTCTGGCCCTCCTCTTGGGATGCCGGCGGGGACTGTCCCTCCTCTTGGGATGCCGGCGGGGTCTGGCCCTCCTCTTGGGATGCCGGCGGGGTCTGGCCCTCCTCTTGGGATGCCGGCGGGGTCTGGCCCTCCTCTTGGGGTGCCGGCGGGGTCTGGCCCTCCTCTTGGGGTGCCGGCGGGGTCTGGCCCTCCTCTTGGGGTGCCGGCGGGGTCTGGCCCTCCTCTTGGGGTGCCGGCGGGGTCTGGCCCTCCTCTTGGGGTGAGGGCGGGGTCTGGCCCTCCTCTTGGGGTGAGGGCGGGGTCTGGCTCTCCTATTGGGGTGAGGGCGGGGTCTGGCTCTCCTATTGGGGTGAGGGCGGGGTCTGGCCCTCCTCTTGGGATGCCGGCGGGGTCAGGCCCTCCTCTTGCGGTGCAGGCGGGGTCAGGCCCTCCTCTTGCGGTGCCGGCGGGGTCAGGCCCTCCTCTTGCGGTGTAGGCGGGGTCAGGCCCAACTCTTGCGGTGTCGGCGGGGTCCGGCCCTCCTCTTGCGGTGTCGGCGGGGTCCGGCCCTCCTCTTGCGGTGCCGGCGGGGTCCGGCCCTCCTCTTGCGGTGTCGGCGGGGTCCGGCCCTCCTCTTGCGGTGTCGGCGGGGTCCGGCCCTCCTCTTGCGGTGACGGCGGGGTCCGGCCCTCCACTTGCGGTGCCGGCGGGGTCTGGCTCTCCTCTCGGGGTGAGGGCGAGGTCTGGCTCTCCTCTCGGGGTGAGGGCGAGGTCTGGCTCTCCTCTCGGGGTGAGGGCGAGGTCTGGCTCTCCTCTCGGGGTGAGGGCGAGGTCTGGCTCTCCTCTCGGGGTGAGGGCGAGGTCTGGCTCTCCTCTCGGGGTGCCGGCGGGGTCTCGCTCTCCTCTCGGGGTGCCGGCGGGGTCTCGCTCTCCTCTTGGGGTGCCGGCGAGGTCTCGCTCTCCTCTTGCGGTGCCGTCGGTGTCCTTTGGCCTGTATTCTGCTCTATTCCTGGACGTTCTTTTTAAGTTCCTAGTATATTAGCAGGGGGTAAGAGAGTCGGTAATCATCCGTTCCGGACAGGGTCATGTTGCCGCTGTGTCCTTTCAACCATTTTCCCGGCTTTTTTTGCCCATGAGTTTCTTCAGCCCGGGAAAGCCGGCGATTTGGTCGGTGCTCACAGAGCGGCTTCTGTTCCCACTGTGGTTTGAGGCTTGCATGGCCTCATTGTGTACGTGAAATTCCCTTGTAATACCTGCCATGGATTGTCTGCCCTGTGGTTTCTCTTTCTAGACACAGACGTGGTCATTAGTGACGAGAGGGTTTCACGCTTAGTCATACACAGATTGTAAAGTGTTCAACCTCCAGCAACATGATGGGATCACCAAAAATCCCCTGCGTGACCCCGGACAATGGTGGAGGATTCTGCCCCAGGATAGGGAAGGAGATGGTGATGTCCAGGGCAAGAGGAGACGATTCTGGCAAATCCTGGTGCACACCTGGGGCTGCAGGGGAGATGCATCATGAATTCAGCAGTCAGTGCACAGCGAGGCTCAGACATTGGGAGGGGAGATGCATCATGGGCTCAGCAGTCAGTGCACAGCGAGGCTCAGACATTGGGAGGGGAGATGCATCATGAGCTCAGCAGTCAGTGCACAGCGAGGCTCAGACATTGGGAGGGGAGATGCATCATGAGCTCAGCAGTCAGTGCACAGCGAGGCTCAGACATTGGGAGGGGAGATGCATCATGGGCTCAGCAGTCAGTGCACAGCGAGGATCAGACATTGGGAGGGGAGATGCATCATGAGCTCAGCAGTCAGTGCACAGCGAGGCTCAGACATTGGGAGGGGAGATGCATCATGAGCTCAGCAGTCAGTGCACAGCGAGGCTCAGTCATTGGGAGGGGAGATGCATCATGGCCTCAGCAGTCAGTGCACAGCGAGGCTCAGACATTGGGAGGGGAGATGCATCATGAGCACAGCAGTCAGTGCACAGCGAGGCTCAGACATTGGGAGGGGAGATGCATCATGTGCTCAGCAGTCAGTGCACAGCGAGGCTCAGACATTGGGAGGGGAGATGCATCATGAGCTCAGCAGTCAGTGCACAGCGAGGCTCAGACATTGGGAGGGGAGATGCAGTCAGTGCTCAGCAGTCAGTGCACAGCGAGGCTCAGACATTGGGAGGGGAGATGCATCATGAGCTCAGCAGTCAGTGCACAGCGAGGCTCAGACATTGGGAGGGGAGATGCATCATGAGCTCAGCAGTCAGTGCACAGCGAGGCTCAGACATTGGGAGGGGAGATGCATCATGAGCTCAGCAGTCAGTGCACAGCGAGGCTCAGACATTGTGAGGGGAGATGCATCATGAGCTCAGCAGTCAGTGCACAGCGAGGCTCAGACATTGGGAGGGGAGATGCATCATGAGCTCAGCAGTCAGTGCACAGCGAGGCTCAGGCATTGGGAGGGGAGATACATCATGGCCTCAGCAGTCAGTGCACAGCGAGGCTCAGACATTGGGAGGGGAGATGCATCATGAGCTCAGCAGTCAGTGCACAGCGAGGCTCAGACATTGGGAGGGGAGATGCATCATGAGCTCAGCAGTCAGTGCACAGCGAGGCTCAGACATTGGGAGGGGAGATGCAGTCAGTGCTCAGCAGTCAGTGCACAGCGAGGCTCAGACATTGGGAGGGGAGATGCATCATGAGCTCAGCAGTCAGTGCACAGCGAGGCTCAGACATTGGGAGGGGAGATGCATCATGAGCTCAGCAGTCAGTGCACAGCGAGGCTCAGACATTGGGAGGGGAGATGCATCATGTGCTCAGCAGTCAGTGCACAGCGAGGCTCAGACATTGGGAGGGGAGATGCAGTCAGTGCTCAGCAGTCAGTGCACAGCGAGGCTCAGACATTGGGAGGGGAGATGCATCATGAACTCAGAAGTCAGTGCACAGCGCGGGTCAGATATTGGGAGGGGAGATTCAGTCAGTGCTCAGCAGTCAGTGCACAGCGAGGCTCAGACATTGGGAGGGGAGATGCATCATGAGCTCAGCAGTCAGTGCACAGCGAGGCTCAGACATTGGGAGGGGAGATGCAGTCAGTGCTCAGCAGTCAGTGCACAGCGAGGCTCAGACATTGGGAGGGGAGATGCAGTCAGTGCTCAGCAGTCAGTGCACAGCGAGGCTCAGTCATGGTGGATGTTTCGGGAGTTTTGGACCCGTTGTCCCTCGTCTCTGTTCCACCCCACATGGTGCAGCCTCCGGTGCTGTGTGTGGAGCGGCGCTCCCTGTATTTCGGGTGGGGGCGGCTCCTCCGCTTTCTCTGGCTGCAGGGCTCGCTTTCTAGGACGGCGCTGACATCACTTGTAGACGTTTTGCCGCAGGAGATCCTTCTAGTGTGAGGTGATTCATGTAGAGGTGACACGGAGCCGGCTCTGGAGGGACAGTGCTTGAGACCCCAGTGCAGGGGGTGTGGGGGAAGGCCAGTGTAGGGGGGGGGGGGGGCTCAGGCCAGTGTAGGGGGGGGGGGGGCTCAGGCCAGTGTCGGGGGGGGGGGCTCAGGCCAGTGTATGGGGGGGGGTGCTCAGGCCAGTGTAGGTGGGGGGGGCCTCAGGCCAGTGTAGGGGGTGGGGGCTCAGGCCAGTGTAAGGGGGGCCTCAGGCCAGTGTAGGGGGTGGGGGCTCAGGCCAGTGCAGAGGGTGGGGGCTCAGGCCAGTGCAGGAGGTGGGGGCTCAGGCCAGTGTAGGGGGGGCCTCAGGCCAGTGCAGGGGGTGGGGGCTCAGTCCAGTGTAGGGGGGGCCTCAGGCCAGAGCAGGGGGTGGGGCCTCAGGCAAGTGCATAGGGGGTGGGCCTCAGGCCAGTGCAGGGGGTGGGGGCCTCAGGCCAGTGTAGGGGGGTGGGGGCCTCAGGCCAGTGTAGGGGGTGGGGCCTCAGGCCAGTGTAGGGGGTGGGGGCTCAGGCCAGTGTAGGGGTGGGGGCCTCAGGCCAGTGTAGGGGGGGGCCTCAGGCCAGTGTAGGGGGTGGGGGCTCAGGCCAGTGTAAGGGGGGGGGGGGTGCTCAGGCCAGTGTAAGGGGGGGGGGGCCTCAGGCCAGTGTGGTGGGGGGGCCTCAGGCCAGTGTGGGGGGGGGGTGCTCAGGCCAGTGTAAGGGGGGGGGGGTGGGTCAGGCCAGGTGGGGGGGGGGCTCAGGACAGTGGAGGGGGGGGGGGCTCAGGCCAGGGGGCGGGGGGGCCTCAGGCCAGTGTAGGGGGGGGGGGGCCTCAGGCCAGTGTAGGGGGTTGGGGCTCAGGCCAGTGCCGGGGGTGGGGGCTCAGGCCAGTGCCGGGGGGGGGGGGCCTCAGGCCAGTGTAGGGGGGGCCTCAGGCCAGTGGAGGGGGGGCCTCAGGCCAGTGTAGGAGGGGGGCCTCAGGCCAGTGTAGGGGGTGGGGCCTCAGGCCAGTGTAGGGGGTGTGGGCTCAGGCCAGTGTAGGGGGGGGCCTCAGGCCAGTGTAGGGGGTGTGGGCTCAGGCCAGTGTAGGGGGGGGCCTCAGGCCAGTGTAGGGGGGGGGGCTCAGGTCAGTGCAGGGGGTGGGGGCTCAGGCCAGTGTAGGGGGGGCCTCAGGCCAGTGGAGGGGTGTGGGCTCAGGCCAGTGTGGGGGGGGGGCTGGCCTCTAGGCCAGTGGAGGGGGTGTGGGCTCAGGCCAGTGTAGGGGGGGGCCTCAGGCCAGTGTAGGGGGGGGGCCTCAGGCCAGTGTAGGGGGTGTGGGCTCAGGCCAGTGTAGGGGGGGGCCTCAGGCCAGTGTAGGGGGGGGCTCATTCCAGTGTGGGGGGGGGGGTGGGGGGGGGGCTCAGTCCATTGGGGGGGTGGGAGCTCAGGCCAGTGTAGGGGGGGGGCTCAGTCCAGTGTGGGGGAGGGGCTCAGTCCATTGTGGGGGGGGCTCAGGCCAGTGTAGAGGGGGGGGGGGCAGGCCCGTTTTGGGTGGGGGGGCAGGCCTGGTCAGGGTTTGGCTGGGGATAGGGGTGAGGGTTGATGAGTCATAGTGTTCTCTTTGCATGGAGTTTTGGGGGCTGGTGGGGTGGGCTGCATTCCCGGGGGGGGGGGGGGGGTCTGTTTTACTAGGGGGTTGGTCTGAGCACTTATTGCCTTGAGGTTCTCGCCCAGGGTGACAGGAGTGTGGGGTCTGATGGGCCAAGGAGAAGGTCACTACCTCCCGACACCTTACACAACAGATAAGAAGAGAGCCCATTGTGGAGCTTCCTGGAGAAACCCCCGGCGGGTCTGCGCAGCTGGGAGGGAATGATGAGGTGGGCGCCGCTCCGGTACCTCCTGTTCCTGCAACAGCCCTTGTAGTCCAAGTTTAATGTGTGCGCTTACCCCGTCCCACCCTGGGCCATACCGCCGTTCTACACCTTGCCATTACCGCCGTCTCCACGCCCTGTGTGCCTTACTGCCGTCTACAGCCCTGTGCGCCGTTACCGCCGCCCTCAGCCCTGTGCGCCGTTACCGCCCTCCTACAGCCTGGCCCATTACTGCGCCCCTGCACCCTGTCGCGTTACCGCGTCCCACACCCGTGCCCGTACCGCCGTCCTACAGCCTGTGCGCGTTACGCCCCTGCACCTGTGGCCGTTACGCCGTCTCACAGCCCTGTGCCCGTTACCCGCTTCCTACAGCCCTGTCGCCATACTGCCGTCCTCAGCCTGTGCGCGTTACCGCCGTTCTAAGCCCGTGCGTTACCCGCCGCCCTAAGCCCGGCCGTTACGCCGTCTCCACAGCCTGTGCCCATTACCCGCCCTACAGCCTGGCTTACGCCGTCTCCTACAGCCCGTGCGCCATTACCGCCGCTCTACAGTCCTGTCGCCATTACGCCGTCCCCCGCGCCCTGTGCGATTCCGCCGTCTCCTGCGCCTGTGCGCATTACTCCGCCCTGATGGCTGAGCACTTACTGCACGTCTCCACAGTACCTGTGGGGTTCGTGCCGGAGGCCACTCCGACAGCCTTGATGCGCCCATTACTTCCTGCAGACCCCGCGGGTCATGCCAGCTGGATGGTGGAAAGGCATTGCCCCCGTCCGGTCTCCTGCTCCTGCGACCATTACTTGTCAGTCCCCTGCAGCCCTGTGCGCCATTACCGCCGTCTCCTACAGCCCTGTGCGCCATTACCGCCGTCTCCTACAGCCCTGTGCGCCATTACCGCCGTCTCCTACAGCCCTGTGCGCCGTTACCGCCGTCCCCTGCAGCCCTGTGCGCCGTTACCGCCGTCCCCTGCAGTCCTGTGCGCCGTTACCGCCGTCCCCCGCAGCCCTGTGCGCCGTTACCGCCGTCTCCTACAGGCCTGTGCGCCATTCCGCCGTCTCCCTGCAGTCCCTGTGCGCCCGTTACCGCCGTCCCACGCAGCCCTGTGCTTCTACCGTTACCGCCGTCTCCTCCAGCCCTGTGCGCCGTTACCGCCGTCCCCTGCAGACCTGTGCGCCGTTACCGCCGTCCCTCAGCCTGTGCGCGTTACCGGCCGTCCCCTGCAGCCCTGTGCGCCGTTACCACGCCGTCCCCCGCGCCGTACCCGTAGCCTTGCGCCGTTACGCCGTCCCTACAGCCCTGTGCGCCGTTACCGCCGCCCGCAGCCTGTGCGCCGTTACCGCAGTCCCCGCACCCTGTGCGCCGTTAGCCGTCCTGACCTGTCGCCGTACCGCCGTTACCGCAGTCTCCTGTGCGCCGGTTTACGCCCCGTACCGCCGTCCCCTGCAGTCCTGTGCGCCGTTACCGCCGTCCCCCGCAGCCCTGTGCGTCACATTTGCCGTCCCCCGCAGCCCTGTGCGTCACATTTGCCGTCCCCTGCAGCCCTGTGCGCCGTTACCGCCGTCCCCTGCAGTCCTGTGCGCCGTTACCGCCGTCCCCCGCAGCCCTGTGCGTCACATTTGCCGTCCCCCGCAGCCCTGTGCGCGGTTTCAGCGTGTTGTGATGCGCTGGTGCAGTGCGGGGGGCTCATTCGTAGACCTGGTCTGGGTGCAGGACCCCGAGAAGACGAGCGCTCAGATAACGTAGCGATGGCGCAGCCTCGGCGGTTTAGGGGTTACACTGCTCCAGTGACATCACTGCCCCGGAATGGGGGGAAGGGGACGTCACCGTTTCCAGTCTTCCCTTATTTCACAATGATGACATTGATCAGATTGATATTTCCAGCCGGGGTCATGTGGAGGCGTCGCGCTGCCTGCAGGGGGGCTCCACATTCTGCTCCATCTGCAGAGCATTGTATGTGCTGTGGGCTGCAGACTATTCCTCCCTGTTGTACGTGCTGTAGACTGCAGAGCATTCCTCTCCAGGGTACGTGTTGTAGGGTGCAGACTATTCATCCCTGTTGTACGTGCTGTGGGCTGCAGAGCGTTCCTCCGCGGTGTACGTGCTGCAGACTAGTCCTCCCTGTTGTACGTGCTGTAGGCTGCTGAGAATTCCTCTCCAGAGTACGTGCTGTAGGCTGCAGACTATTCCTCCCTGTTGTACGTGCTGTAGGCTGCAGAGCATTCCTCTCCAGGGTATGTGTTATAGGCTGCAGACTATTCCTCCCTGTTGTACGTGCTGTAGGCTGCAGAGCATTCCTCTCCAGGGTACGTGCTGTAGGCTGCAGACTATTCCTCTCTGTTGTACGTGCTGTAGGCTGCAGAGCATTCCTCTCTTTTGTATGTGCTGTAAGCTGCAGACTATTCCTCCCTGATGTACGTGCTGTAGGCTGCAAAGCATTCCTCTCTTTTGTACGTACTGTAGACAGCAGAGCACTCCCCCGTTGTAGGTGCTGTAGGCTGCAGAGCATTCCTCTCTTTTGTACGTGCTGTAGGTTGCAGAGCATTCCTCCCCGTTGTACGTGCTGTAGGTTGCAGAGCATTCCTCCCCGTTGTACGTGCTGCAGACTATTCCTCCCTGTTGTACGTGCTGTAGGCTGCAAAGCATTCCTCTCTTTTGTATGTGTTTGAAGCTGCAGACTATTCCTCCCTGTTGTACGTGCTGTAGGCTGCAGAGCATTCCTCTCCAGGGTACGTGCTGTAGGCTGCAGACTATTCCTCCCTGTTGTACGTGCTGTAGACTGCAGAGCATTCCTCTCCAGGGTACGTGCTGTAGGCTGCAGACTATTCCTCCCTGTTGTACATGCTGAAGGCTGCAGAGCGTTCCTCCCCGGTGTGTAGGATGCAGAGCGTTCCTCCCCGGTGTACGTGCTGCAGAGCGTTCATCCTCTGTTGTGTAGGCTGCAGAGCGTTCCTTCCCGGTGTACGTGCTGCAGAGCGTTCATCCTCCGTTGTGTAGGCTGCAGAGCATTCCTCCCCGGTGTACGTGCTGCAGAGCGTCGCGGTCTTCTCCCTGTGAGGTCACTGATCGCGGCCCATTCATGGATCCTCCATAAGGTGAGGTTTGTCTTTCCATGAGAAGTTTCTCTGAATCATCCCACAAATATGCGGAACGTGTGTGAGACCTCGCAGCAGATGGGGCGGCCGAAAACTGCTCCGCACCTGGGAAAGCTGGGTGACGGCCGCGGTGCTGCCATTACATGAGCTGTCACTCCAGTGTCATCTGATACCGGGAAAGTTGGGTGACGGCTGCTGTGCCGCCATTACATGAGCTGTCACTCTAGCATCATCTGATCCTGGGAAAGCTGGGTGACAGCCGTGGTGCTGCCATTACATGAGCTGTCACTCCAGTGTCATATGATCACGGGAAAGCAGGGTGATGGCTGCTGTGCCGCCATTACATGAGTTGTCACCAGTGTCATCTGATCCCTGGAAAGCTGGGTGACAGCCGCGGTGCCGCCATTACATGAGCTGTCACTCCAGTGTCATCTGATCCTGGGAAAGCTGGGTGACGGCTGCAGTGCCACCATTACATGAGCTGTCACCAGTGTCATCTGATCCTGGGAAAGCTGGGTGACAGCCGCAGTGCCACTATTATATGAGCTGTCACCAATGTCATCTGATCCCGGGAAAGCTGGGTGATGGCCGCTGTGCCGCCATTACATGAGCTGTCACCAGTGTCATGTGATCCTGGGAAAGCTGGGTGACGGCTGCTGTGCCACCATTACATGAGCTGTCACCAGTGTCATCTGATCCTGGGAAAGCTGGGTGACAGCCGCGGTGCCACTATTATATGAGCTGTCACCAATGTCATCTGATCCCGGGAAAGCTGGGTGACAACCGCGGTGCTGCCATTACATTAGCTGTCACTCCAGTTTCATCTGATCCCGGGAAAGCTGGGTGACGGCCGCTGTGCCGCCATTACATGAGCTGTCACCAGTGTCATCTGATCCTGGGAAAGCTGGGTGACAGCCGCTGTGCTGCGTTACATGAGCTGTCACTCTAGTGTCATCTGATCCCGGGAAAGCTGGGTGCGGGCCCCTGTGCTGGCCCGTTAAAATGAGCGGGGCACTCTAGTGTCAACTGATCCCGGGAAAAACGGGGGACCCCGCCGCTGTGGGTGCCGTTAATGACCCGTCCCCCTCAAATGTATTGATTCCCCGGGGAAAACTGGGGGGGACGCCCCCCGGGGGCCACCATAAAATGAGTTTTTCACCAGTGTCATCTGAAACCTGGGATAGCTGGGTGACCCGCCACGGTGCCCCCTAAATTTTATGAGCTGTCCCAAATTTTCCCCCCTGATCCCGGGGGAAAACTGGGGGATGGCCGCTGGGGCCGCCATAAAATGAAAAAGTCACCAGTGTCATTGATCCTGGGAAAGCTGGGTGAAAGCCGGGGTTGGGCCCCTATTATTTTTTCTGTCAACCCCTTGGGCATTGATCCCGGGAAAGTGGGGACAACCGCGGTGGTGCCATTTTCAAATTTCTGTCACTCCAAATTTTTAAACTGATCCCCGGGGAAAGGGTGGGTTCCGGGCCCCCCTGTGGCCCCCCAAATTACATGAGCTGTCACCAGTGGTTTATTGATCCCCGGGAAAACTGGATGACAGCCGCTTGGGGGGCTTTCCGTTACATGGAAACTTTTTCCTTTTAAATTTTCCCCCTTTTATTTCCCGGGAAAACTGGGTGACCCCGGCCGGGGGGTGCCACCATTAAAAATGGCTGGGCAAACCCGTTTTCATCTTGGGTCCCGGGGAAAAACTGGGGGACAGCCCGGCCTCAGACCTTGGACCAAAAACCCAGGGCCCCCAAAGGCCGGGCCCTATTGGTTGGTTCCCTCCCCGCTTCCCGGGTTTCCCGTTCTGTTGGGGGAGCTGGCGGCTGGCCCCCCCTGGGCACCGCCGGGGGGGAACCCCGAGGAGGGGGGGGCCCCCCGCTCCATATTGGGGCGGGCCTTTTCGCGGCTATTTTCCCGCTCCCCCGTATTTTTGGATGCCCTCGGTTCAGTTACATTCACTCTGTAGGGTGCGGCCGCCGTTAACCCCTTGGTGTTTGGTGGGGGTTCCAGCCAGAGGCCGGGGGGGGGGGGGGGCATAGCGCGGAGTACATTACGTTTATGGGGCGGTGATAACCGTGTAACACGAAGCCTGGTGCCGATCACCACAGAGCCGGCTTGTTCTGTCTCCAAACTTTAGGAAAGTCATTAACTCTTGCTGATGCCTGTTCTGTGACTGCAGATGGAGGGGGAACAGTTCGGGCCCTCGAGAGGCGTCATGAGGGTCGGCGGACGCTCATTATATGGTTATCGGTGATCACTCACGTACACGGCATTGAGCATCGTTATAACAACAGGGATCTTGGAGATCTCAAGCCTAGAGATGGGGCGTTCTCTAGGTGTCATGGAGGATCTTCCTCTTTGTGGGAGGTGTAAGGACTTCTCTAGGTGTCCTGGAGGATCTTCGTCCTTGGGGGAGATGTGAGGACTTCTCTAGGTGTCCTGGAGGATCTTCGTCCTTGGGGGAGATGTGAGGACTTCTCTAGGTGTCCTGGAGGATCTTTGTCCTTGGGGGAGATGTGAGGTCTTCTCTATGTGTCTTGGACGATCTTACTCGTTGGGGGAGTTGTGAGAACTTCTCTAGGTGTCCTGGAGGATCTTAGTGGCTGGGGGAGGTGTGAAGAGTTTTCTAGGTGTCATGGAGGATCTTCATCTTGGGGTAGGTGTGAGGACTTCTCTAGGTCTCATGGAGGATCTTATTCGTTGGGGGGGGGGTGAGGACTGTTCTAGGTGTCATGGGTGATCTTGGTTTCTGGGTGTGGGTATCGAAGAGGTTTTTCTAGGTGTCATGGAGGATCTTCACCCCTGGGGGAGGTGTGAGGAATTTTCTAAATGTCTTGGAGGATCTTTGTCCTTGGGGGTAGGTGTGAGGTCTCCTCTAGGTGTAATAGAGGTTGTCTGTATTTGGTAGAGGGGTGAGGATTTCTCTAGGTATCCTGGAGGATCTTCGTCCTTGTGGGAGGTGTGAGGACTTCTCTAGGTGTCATGGAGGATCTTATTGTCTGGGCTAGGTGTGAGGACTCCTCTAGGTGTCATGGAGGATCTTGGTGTCTGGAGGAGGTGTGACAACTTATCTAGGTCTCATGGAGGATCTTAATCCTTGGGGGAGGTGTGAGGAATTTTCTAGGTGTCATGGAGGATCTTGGTTTCTTGGTGAGGTATGAAGGTTTTCTAGGTGTCATGGAGGATCTTCATCCCTGGGGGGAGGTATGAGGACTTCTCTAAATGTCATGGAGGATCTTTGTCCTTGGGGGTAGGTGTGAGGTCTTCACTATGTGTCCTGAAGGATCTTTGTCCTTGGGGGAGATGTGAGGACTTCTCTAGGTGTCCTGGAGGATCTTTGTCCTTGGGGGAGATGTGAGGACTTCTCTAGGTGTCCTGGAGGATCTTCCTCTTTGTGGGAGGTGTGAGGACTTCTCTAGGTGTCCTGGAGGATTTTCATGTCTTGGGGAGGTATGAAGAGTTTTCAAGGTGTCATGGAGGATCTTGGTGTCTGGGGTAGGTGTGAGGACTTCTCTAGGTCTCATGGAGGATCTTATTCCTTGGGAGAGGTGTGAGGACTTCTCTAGGTGTCATGGAGGATCTTGGTTTCTGGGTGAGGTATGAAGAGTTTTCTAGGTGTCATGGATGATCTTCACCCCGTGGGGGAGGTGTGAGGAATTTTCTAAATGTCTTGGAGGATCTTTGTCCTTGGGGGTAGGTGTGAGGTCTCCTCTAGGTATAATAGAGGTTTTCTGTTTTTGGTAGAGGGGTGAGGATTTCTCTAGGTATCATGGAGGATCTTTGTCCTTGAGGGAGGTGAGGATTCTCTAGGGGTCAAGGATTTATTGTTGGGGTAGGGGTTTAAGGACTCCTCTAGTGCATGGAGTCTTGCTGTTGGAGGGGGTGTACAACTTCTCAGGCTCATGGGGATCAATCCTTGGGGGAGGTGTGAGGACTTTTCAGGTGTATAGGACTTGGTTTTTTTGGTGAGGTATAAGGGTTTTCTAGGTGTCATGGGGATCTTCTCCTGGGGAGAATAGGACTTCCTAAAGCATGGGGGATCTTTTCCTTTGGGGGGTAGGGGGAGGTCTTCTCTAGTTCTTGGCGATCTTCCTCTTTGGGGGGGGGTTGAAAAATTTTTCCTAGGTGCCTGGAGGATTTTCCCTTTCGGGGGAGGAAAAGGTTTTCTAGTGCAGGGAGGATTTCATTTTGGGGGTGGGTTTGGGGGCTTCTCTAGGTGTCAGGAAGATCTTTTTTTAGGGTAGGTTGGGGAATTCTCTAGGTGTCATGGAGGATTTTGGGTGTCTGGGGAGGTGTTGGGGACTTCTCGGGTCTAAATGGAGGATCTTATGTTTGTAAGGCCGAAAAAAGACAACGTCCATCCAGTTTCAGCCTTTTTGTGCTAAGGTGTTAACCCAGGGGAAGGCAAAAAAAAACCAATGATAGAACCAAAATTTCCCATTTTAGGGAAATTCCTTCCCGACTCCAAACGGGAATTGGGAAAAATCCCTGGGTCAATGGGCCCCCCTTCAGAACCTGTCATTATAACTTTGTTAATATTATTCCCCAAAAAATCATTTAAAACCCTTTTGAACTCTGTTATGAATTCATCATGAAAGTCCCCTGGCAAAGAGTTTCCACATCTCACTGCCTTAAGAAAAATCCCTTCTATGTTTTTGTGAAAATTTCGTTCCCCCAAAAACGTAAGGATGTCCCCTTGTTCTAACACATCCGGGTTTAAAAAAAAATCTTGGGAGGGTCCTAATTTTACCATTGATGTATTAAACATATTTTTTTAAGTCCCCCCCAAGCCTCTTTTCTCTAAACTAAAAAAACCCCAATCTTCTAATCTTTCTGTGTATGTAGCCACCCCGTCTTTTATTATTTTTGTTGCCCCCCTTTTTTACCTTTCAAGCTCTAAAAATGTCTTTCCTGGCACTGGGGCCCAAAAATGTACACAATATTCCCGTGGCTAACCAGGACTTGTATAATCGAAATAATATTCTTATCAGTGCACATGCCCCTTTTTAATGCCCCCATGATCCATTTGCTTTGGGTGCTGGGTGCCTGCCAAATGGCTGCTACAGTAATTTTTCGTCCCCCCCGGGTTCCCAAATCCTTCTGCAGTCACTTTACCCCTGTTTTTTTATTAACATTAGTCATTTTGGATTTTTCTTCCCCATGTGCATAACCTTGCATTTGTCAGTGTTAAACCTCATCTGCCATTTCCCTGCCCAGGCCTCCAACTTATCCAGATCCCTTTGTAATAACATATTATCCTCTATTGTGTGGATTATAGTTTCATAGTTTCTTCATCCCTGGGGGAGGTGTGAGGACTTTTCTAGATGTCTTGGAGGATCATTATACTCTGGGGTAGGTGTGAGGACTCCTCTAGGTGTCATTGAGGTTTTTTGTATTTGGTAGAGGGGGGAGGATTTCTCTAGGTATCATGGAGGATTTTCATCCTTGGGGGAGGTGTGAGGATTTCTCTAGGTGTCACAGAGGGTCTTCCTATTTGGGGTAGGTGTGAGGACTTCTCTAAGTGTCATGGAGGATCTTGTTGTCTGGAGGAAGTGTGAGGACTTCTCTAGGTCTCATGGAGGATCTTAATCCTTGGGGGAGGTGTGAGGACTTCTCTAGGTGTCATGGAGGATTTTGGTTTCTAGGTGAGGTATGAAGAGTTTTCCAGGTATCATAGAGGATCTTCATCCCTGGGGGAGGTGTGAGGACTTCTCTAGATGTCATGGAGGATCATTGTCCTTGGGGGTAGGTGTGAGGTCTTCTCTAGGGGTCATGGAGGTCCTTATGTAGGGGAGGTGTGAGGACTTCTCTAGGTGTCATGGAGGATCTTTCTCTTTGTGGGAGGTGTGAGGACGTCTCTCTGTGTCATGGAGGATCTTTGTTCCGGGGGGAGGTGTGAGGACTTCTCTAGGTGTCATGGAAGATCTTCCTCTTTGTGTGAGGACTTCTCTAGGTGTCATGGAAGATCTTGGTGTCTGGGGGAGGTATGAAGAGTTTTCTAGGTATCATGTCGGATCTACCTCTGTGTGGGAGGTGTGAGTGTTGTGGATGGGAACAAAGGTTATATATGTGTGATCCCTTGTGTCTCCAATTTAATGTATTAGTTAGTATAACGCCTCATATGCATGAGGAATTCTCTAGGTGGCATAGAGGATCTTCATCCTTGGGGGAGATGTGAGGACCTGTCTAGGTGTCATGGAGGTTCTTCATCCTTGGGGGGGTAGGGGGGGATGTGAGGACTTCTCTAGGTGTCATTGAGATTTTTTGTGTTTGCTAGAAGTGTAAGGACTTCTCTAGGTGGCATAGAGGATCTTCATCCTTGGGGGAGGTGTGAGGACTTATCTAGGTGTCATGGAAGATCTTCATCCTTGAGGGTAGGTTTGAGGACTTCTCTAGGTGTCCTGGAGGATCTTCCTATTTGGGGGAGGTGTGAGGACTTCTCTAGGTGTCTTGAAAGATTTCACTCCTTCGGGGAAGTGTGAGGACTTCTCTAGATGTCATGGAGGATCTTGGTGTCTGGGGGAGGTGAGAGGACTTCTCTAGGTGTCATGGAGGATCTTACTCCTACGGGGAAGTGTGAGGACTTATCTAGGTGTCATGGAGGATCATCGTCCTTGATGTAGGTGTGAGGACTTCTCTAGGTGTCCTGGAGGATCTTCTTATTTGGGGGATGTGTGAAGACTTCTCTAGGTATCCTGGAGGATGTTCGTGTCTGGGGGAGGTATAATGAGTTTTCTAGGTGTCATGGAGGATATTCCTCTTTGTGGGAGGTGTGAGGACTTCTCTAGGTGTCCTGTAGGATCTTCATGTCTGGGGGAGGTATGAAGAGTTTTCTAGGTATCATTGAGAATCTTCGTCCTTTGGGGAGTTGTGAGGACTTCTCTAGGTTTTATGGAGGATCTTCCTCTTAGTGGGAGGTGTGAAGACTTCTCTAGGTGTCCTGCAGGATCTTCATGTCTGGGGGAGGTATGAAGAGTTTTCTAGGTGTTATGGAGGATCTTCATCCTTGTGGGTAGGTGTGAGGACTTCTCTAGGTGTCATGTAAGATCTTGGTGTCTGGGGGAGGTATGAAGAGTTTTCTAGGTATCATTGAGGATCTTCATACCTGGGGGAGGTATGAGGAGTTCTCTAGGTGTTATAATGGATCTTGGTGTCTGGGGAAGTTATGAGGACTTCTCTAGATGTCACGGAGGATCTTCCTCTCGGACTTCTCTAGGTGTCCTGGAGAATCTTGGTGTCTGTGTGGAGGTTTTCTAGGTGTCATGGAGGATCTTCATTATTGGGGGAGGTATGAAGGGTTATATAGGTACCATTGAGGATCCTGGTGTTTGGTAGTGATGTGAGGACTTCTGTAGGTGTCATGGAGGATCTTCCTCTTTGGGGGAGGTGTGAGGACTTCTCTAGGTGTTATGGAAGATCTTGCTCTTGGGGGTAGGTGTAAGACTTCTCTATGTGTTATGGAGGATCTTTGTCCCCCTGGGAGGTGTGAGGACTTCTCTCTGTGTCATGGAGGATCTTTGTTCCCCTGGGAGGTGTGAGGACTTCTCTAGGTGTTATGGAGGATCTTCATCCTTGGGGGTAGGTGTGAGGACTTCTCTAGGTGTCATGGAGGATCTTTGTCCCCCTGGGAGGTGTGAGGACTTCTCTAGGTGTAATGGAGGATCTTTGTCCCCCTGGGAGGTGTGAGGACTTCTCTTGGTGTCATGGAGGATCTTTGTCCTCCTGGGAGGTGTGAGGACTTCTCTAGGTGTCCTGGAGGATCTTTGTCTCTGTGTGAGGTGTGAGGACTTCTCTCGGTGTCATGGAGGATCTTTGTCCCAGTGGGAGGTGTGAGGACTTCTCTCGTTGTCAGGGAGGATCTTCGTCCGTGGGGGAGGTGTGAGGACTTCTCTCGGTGTCATAGAGTATCTTTGTCCCTTGAGTGGTGAGGACTTCTCTAGGTGTCCTGGAGGATCTTTGTCCCAGTGGGAGGTGTGAGGACTTCTCTGGTGTCATGGAGGATCTTTGTCCTTGGGGGAGGTGTGAGGACTTCTCTCGGTGTTATGGAGGATCTTTGTCCCCCTGGGAGGTGTGAGGACTTCTCTAGGTGTCATGGAGGATCTTTGTCCACCTGGGAGGTGTGAGGACTTCTCTAGGTGTCATGGAGGATCTTTGTCCTTGGGGGAGGTGTGAGGACTTCTCTAGGTGTCATGGAGGATCTTTGTCCTTGGGGGAGGTATGAGGACTTCTCTAGGTGTCATGGAGGATCTTTGTTCCCCTGGGAGGTGTGAGGACTTCTCTAGGTGTTATGGAGGATCTTCATCCTTGGGGGTAGGTGTGAGGACTTCTCTAGGTGTCATGGAGGATCTTTGTCCCCCTGGGAGGTGTGAGGACTTCTCTCGGTGTCATGGAGGATCTTTGTCCCCCTGGGAGGTATGAGGACTTCTCTAGGTGTCATGGAGGATCTTGGTGTCTGGGGTAGGTGTGAGGACTTCTCTAGGTGTCATGGAGGATCTTCGTCCTTTGGGGAGTTGTGAGGACTTCTCGAGGTTTTATGGAGGATCTTCCTCTTAATGGGAGGTGTGAAGACTTCTTTAGGTGTCCTGCAGGATCTTCATGTCTGGGGGAGGTATGAAGAGTTTTCTAGGTAACATTGAGGATCTTCATCCCTGGGGGAGGTATGAGGAGTTCTCTAGGTGTTATAATGGATCTTGGTGTCTGGGGAAGTTATGAGGACTTCTCTAGATGTCATGGAGGTTCTTCCTCTAGGACTTCTCTAGGTGTCCTGGAGTTTCTTGGTGTCTGTGGGGAGGTTTTCTAGGTGTCAGGGAGGATCTTCATTATTGGGGGAGGTATGAAGGGTTATATAGGTACCATTGAGGATCCTGGTGTTTGGTAGTGATGTGAGGACTTCTGTAGGTGTCATGGAGGATCTTCATCTTTGGGGGAGGTGTGAGGACTTCTCTAGATGTCAAGGAGGACCTTGGTGTCTGGAGGAGGTATGAAGAGTTTTCTAGGTGTCATGGAGGATCTTCTTCTTGGGGGAGGCATGAAGGGGTTTTCTTGGTGTCATAGAGGATCTTCTTCTTGGGGGTGTGAGCACTTCTCTAGGTGTCATGGAGGATCTTCATCATTGGGGGAGGCATGAAGGGGTTTTCTTGGTGTCATAGAGGATCTTGGTGTTTCGTAGTGGTGTGAGGACTTCTCTAGGTGTTTTTGAGGATCTTGGTGTCTGGGGGAGGTCTGAAGAGTTTTCTAGGTGTCATGGAGGATCTTCCTCTTGGGTGGCAGGTGTGAGGACTTCTGTAGGTGTCAAGGAGGATCTTCGTCCTTGGGGGAGGTGTGATAACTTCTCTAGGTGTCATGGAGGATCTTTGTCCTTGGGGGAGGTGTAAGAACTTCTATAGGTGTCATGGAATATCTTCATCCTTTTGGGAGGTGTGAGGACTTCTCTAGTTGTTATGGAGGATCTATGTCCTTGGGGGAGGTGTAAGGACTTCTCTAGGTGTTATGGAAGATCTTCCTCTTGGGGGTAGGTGTAAGACTTCTCTATGTGTTATGGAGGATCTTTGTCCCCCTGGGAGGTGTGAGAACTTCTCTCTGTGTCATGGAGGATCTTTGTCCCCCTGGGGGGTGTGAGGTATTCTCTCAGTGTCATGGAGGATCTTTGTCCCCCTGGGAGGTGTGAGGACTTCTCTAGGTGTTATGGAGGATCTTTGTCCCCCTGGGAGGTGTGAGGACTTCTCTTGGTGTCATGGAGGATCTTTGTCCTCCTGGGAGGTGTGAGGACTTCTCTTGGTGTCATAGAGTATCTTTGTCCCTTGAGAGGTGAGGACTTCTCTAGGTGTCCTGGAGGATCTTTGTCCCAGTGGGTGGTGTGAGGACTTCTCTGGTGTCATGGAGGATCTTTGTCCCCCTGGGGGAGGTGTGAGGACTTCTCTCGGTGTCATGGGGGATCTTTGTCTCCCTGGGAGGTGTGAGGACTTCTCTAGGTGTCATGGAGGATCTTTGTCCTTGGGGGAGGTGTGAGGACTTCTCTAGGTGTCATGGAGGATCTTTGTTCCCCTGGGAGGTGTGAGGACTTCTCTAGGTGTTATGGAGGATCTTCATCCTTGGGGGTAGGTGTGAGGACTTCTCTCGGTGTCATGGAGGATCTTTGTCCCCCTGGGAGGTGTGAGGACTTCTCTCGGTGTCATGGAGGAACTTTGTCCCCCTGGGAGGTGTGAGGACTTCTCTCGGTGTTATGGAGGATCTTTGTCCACCTGGGAGGTGTGAGGACTTCTCTTGGTGTCATGGAGGATCTTCGTCCTCCTGGAAGGTGTGAGGACTTCTCTAGGTGTCCTGGAGGATCTTTGTCTCTGTGTGAGGTGTGAGGACTTCTCTCGGTGTCATGGAGGATATTTGTCCCAGTGGGAGGTGTGAGGACTTCTCTAGGTGTTATGGAGGATCTTTGTCCCCCTGGGAGGTGTGAGGACTTCTCTAGCTGTCATGGAGGATCTTTGTCCTCCTGGGACGTGTGAGGACTTCTCTAGGTGTCATGGAGGATCTTTGTCCACCTGGGAGGTGTGAGGACTTCTCTAGGTGTCATGGAGGATCTTTGTCACGGTGAGAGGTGTGAGGACTTCTCTCGTTGTCATGGAGGATCTTCGTCGTTGGGGGAGGAGTGAGTAATTCTATAGGTGACATATAGAATGTTGGTCACTTGAGAGGTGAGGACTTCTCTAGGTGTCCTGGAGGATCTTTGTCCCAGTGGGAGGTGTGAGGACTTCTCTGGTGTCATGGAGGATCTTTGTCCTTGGGGGAGGTGTGAGGACTTCTCTCGGTGTCATGGGGGATCTTTGTCTCCCTGGGAGGTGTGAGGACTTCTCTAGGTGTCATGGAGGATCTTTGTCCTAGGGGGAGGTGTGAGGACTACTCTAGGTGTCATGGAGGATCTTTGTACCCCTGGGAGGTGTGAGGACTTCTCTAGGTGTTATGGAGGATCTTCATCCTTGGGGGTAGGTGTGAGGACTTCTCTAGGTGTCATGGAGGATCTTTGTCCCCCTGGGAGATGTGAGGACTTCTCTCGGTGTCATGGAGGATCTTTGTCCCCCTGGGAGGTGTGAGGACTCCTCTAGGTGTTATGGAGGATCTTTGTCCACCTGGGAGGTGTGAGGACTTCTCTTGGTGTCATGGAGGATCTTTGTCCTCCTGGGAGGTGTGAGGACTTCTCTAGGTGTCCTGGAGGATCTTTGTCTCCGTGTGAGGTGTGAGGACTTCTCTCGGTGTCTTGGAGGATATTTGTCCCAGTGGGAGGTGTGAGGACTCCTCTAGGTGTTATGGAGGATCTTTGTCCCCTTGGGAGGTGTGAGGACTTCTCTTGCTGTCATGGAGGATCTTTGTCCTCCTGGGACGTGTGAGGACTTCTCTAGGTGTCATGGAGGATCTTTGTCCACCTGGGAGGTGTGAGGACTTCTCTAGGTGTCATGGAGGATCTTTGTCCTTGGGGGAGGTGTGAGGACTTCTCTCGGTGTCATGGAGGTTCTTTGTCCCCCTGGGAGGTGTGAGGACTTCTCTGTGTGTCATGGAGGATCTTTGTCCCTGTGAGAGGTGTGAGGACTTCTCTTTAGGTTGTTTGGATGAGTTACTTCTGTGGTCGGTGATTGCTCCATTCTTGATCACTGGTTCTAGATTTCAGTGGGGCGCTCCTGGTTCCCGTGTACAGTGCCGGGATCTGTTGTGGTGTTGCTGCAGCTGACAGCTGTGTCCTGACCCCCTCCATACATTCCTATGGACGCTGGAGGCGGCTGCAGCTGTTCTGGGGTCTTTTCTGGCATTAGTGTAATTGTGAAATAAATCAGATCTTGTGTCTCTTCCGGGAGATGAATGTGATGTTCTGCAGGTGTCTGGATCCCGCAGCTCATGGGTCTATCATCTATGAAGCAGGTGGTCTCTGCTCCCTCATGCATTGTGGGGGGCACATTATACAAGAGGCTCTGCACGTGATCTGCATTGCTCTGCCAATGACTTCATGTTCTGCACTTTGGAGCAGATATCACTGGTCACACCTGGAGCTGCTGCCATGTGATAGGGCCGTCATTCATAGTGACAATTGTTGATCCCAAGTGCCCTCCACGATGGCCAGTGGCCCAACACCTCACCCCCAGCTGCCTGCAAGGACAGCCACATCCTGTGCTAGTGCCCAAGAATGGCAATGTGTGCCCTATGGCAGTGCCCACTCCGGCTAGACCTGGTCACACATGCTCACTCCCCATTAAAGTAGTAATTTCAGGGTTACATCTCCTGCCCATGTCTCTTATAGTGGTATATGGGTATCACAGAGAGGGGGTTTACAGGGGTCTCTATATGGAGCTGCTCTGGTGGAAACCTCCATGTGCCTTACAGTGGTATATGGATATCACAGTGAGTGGGGGTTCAGGGGTCTCTATAGGGAGCCGCTCTGGTGGACACCTCCATGTGCCTTACATTGGGTATATAGATATCACAGAGAGGAGATCACCAGGGGTCTCTATACGGAGCTGTTCTGGTGGATACTTCCATGTGCCTTACATTGGGTACATAGATATCACAGAGAGGGGGTCACCAGGGGTCTCTATACGGAGCTGTTCAGGTGGACACCTCCATGTGCCTTACAGTGGGTATATGGATATCACAGAGAGCGGGTCTCCATAGTTGGCTGCTCTGGTGGACACCTCCATGTGCCTTACATTGGGTATATAGATATCACAGAGAGGGGTCTCCAGGGGTCTCTATACGGAGCTGTTCTGGTGGACACCTCCATGTGCCTTACATTGGGTATATAGATATCACAGAGAGGGGTCTCCAGGGGTCTCTATACGGAGCTGCTCTGGTGGATACTTCCATGTGCCTTACATTGGGTATATAGATATCAGAGAGAGGGGGTCACCAGGGGTCTCTATACGGAGCTGTTCTGGTGGACACCTCCATGTGCCTTACATTGGGTATATAGATATCACAGAGAGGGGTCTCCAGGGGTCTCTATACGGAGCTGCTCTGGTGGATACTTCCATGTGCCTTACATTGGGTATATAGATATCAGAGAGGGGGTCTCTATGTGGAGCCGCTCTGGTGGACACCTCCATGCTTACGGCTGTGTCTCTCGGGGACAATGATGAGTGGTCCGGTCTCTGATTTCAGGGTTGCAGGGTCCCTGCCCTCTGATCCCTACAGACCCGTGCATGTTCCGTGTGATGGTGCAGGACCTGCCGCGCTCCTACTTGGATGGGTGGGAATCGTTTGGGCTCCTCAGCGGGGTTTGCATTGATGCTCAGTATCTCATTAGTGTGGTCTCGCCTGTGGGGTGCCATGACTGTGAGACGGGCGGGGGTCCTGAGGGGATGTGGATGCAGGCGCCCCCTCTGCCCTCCTGACCCTCGTTTTTCGCGGTTCCCTGTAAATCCTGTGCCCTGCTCGCTGCCACCTCCGCGCCGATCATTAGCTTCTGAATCAGATGCTAATCCTGGTTTATCTGCAGGTGATTACGCTCGGGCGACTTGGCCAGGTCCCCGCTTTCTAAGAACGAGGCGCGGAGGTGATTGGGCGCAGTCCCGGGCTGAAGTGGCTGATAACAGGGAGCAATAGTCTGCACTGTCCGGGGTTGGCACCTGCAGATGGCGTCGTGCTGAGGGAATTCCAAGGACGCGATGTCCTGTTTGTGGACGGCGTCATTGCTTTCTGGACGGAGGGGAATGGCCGCCCTGGCGCCGCGCCATCCCGCTGATTGTTTTCTGCAGATCAGATCCTCCTTACTACAAACCAAATAACATCCAAACCCCGGGGGATCCCAGCTGGACGGATGAGAACTGGTGCGGCCTCCGGAACTGCTGTAACCCGTTCAGCACCGTGAGGAGCAGCAGCACAGCGCCCCCGAATGTCCACCACCTGGAGAAGCTCCAACTGCTGGACGACGACCAGGGGCCTCACCCGTGTCCTCCCAATGTGTCCTGAGGGGAGGTCTCCCCGTCAGTAGCGGGCCCCCCCACGTCTCCCCGTCAGTAGCGGGCACCCCCCGCGTCCCCCGTCAGTAGAGGGCCCCCCCGCGTCTCCCCGTCAGTAGAGGGCCCCCCCGCGTCTCCCCGTCAGTAAAGGGCCCCCCCGCGTCTCCCCGTCAGTATAGGGGCCCCCCCGCGCCCCCCCGTCAGTCCAGGGCCCCCCCCCCCCGCGTCTCCCCGTCAGTAGAGGGCCCCCCCCCGTGTCTCCCCGTCAGTAGAGGGCCCCCCCGCGTCTCCCCGTCAGTAAAGGGCCCCCCCGCGTCTCCCCGTCAGTATAGGGCCCCCCCGCTCTCCTACCCCCGCTCAGTTAGAGGGCCCCCCCCGCGTCTCTCCGTCGGTAGAGGGCCCCCCCCCCCGCGGTCCCCCCGTCAGTAGAGGGCCCCCCCCCCCGCGTCTCCCCGTCATAGAGGCCCCCCCCCGCGTCTCCCCGTCAGTAGAGGGCCCCCCCCCCGCGTCTCCCCGTCAGTAGAGGGCCCCCCCCCCGCGTTCTCCCCGTCAGTAGAGGGCCCCCCCCCCGCGTCCCCCTCGTCAGTAGAGGGCCCCCCCCCCGCGTCTCCCGTCAGTAGAGGCCCCCCCCCGGTCTCCCCGTCAGTAGAGCCCCCCCCGCGTCTCCCCGTCAGTAAGGAGCCGGTCTCCCGTCATAGGGGCCCCCCCCCGCGTCTCTCCGTCAGTAGGGGAGGGCCCCCCCCCGCGTCTCTCCGTCCAGTTAGAGGGCCCCCCCGTTCTCATCCGTCTGTAGTGGGCCCCCCCCCGCGTCTCTCCGTCAGTAGAGGGCCCCCCCCCGCGTCTCTCCGTCAGTAGAGGGCCCCCCCCCGCGTCTCTCCGTCAGTAGAGGGCCCCCCCCCGCGTCTCTCCGTCAGTAGAGGGCCCCCCCCCCGCGTCTCTCCGTCAGTAGAAGGGCCGCCCCCCGCGTCTCTCCGTCAGTAGAGGACCCCCCCCGCGTCTCCCCGTCAGTAGAGCGCCCCCCCCCGCATCTCCCCATCAGTAGAGGCCCCCCCCCCTGCGTCTCCCCATCAGTTAGGGCCCCCCCCCGCGTCTCACCATCAGTAGAGGGCCCCCCCCCCCCTGCGTCTCCCCTTCAGTTGCGGGCCCCCCCCGCGTCTCCCCGTCAGTAGAGGGCCCCCCCCGTGTCTCCCCGTCAGTAGAGGGCCCCCCCCTGCGTCTCCCCGTCAGTAGAGGGCCCCCCCCTGCGTCTCCCCGTCAGTAGAGGGCCCCCCCCTGCGTCCCCCCCTCAGTTGCGGGCCCCCCCCGCGTCTCCCCTTCAGTAGAGGGCCCCCCCCTGGGTCGCCCCGTCAGTAGAGGGCCCCCCCTCGTCTCCCCGTCAGTAGAGGGCCCCCCCCCCCCCTGCGTCTCCCCGTCAGTGGAGGGGGCCCAGCTTACATTTTTTAAGCTGCCCTGGGAAAATGAAAGCTGGACTCTGATTGGTGGCTATGGGCTCTGATTGGTGGCTATGGGCTCTGATTGGTGGCTATGGGCTCTGATTGGTGGCTATGGGCTCTGATTGGCGGCTATGGGCTCTGATTGGCGGCTATGGGCTCTGATTGGCGGCTATGGGCTCTGATTGGCGGCTATGGGCTCTGATTGGCGGCTATGGGCTCTGATTGGTGGCTATGGGTTCTGATTGGTCGATATGGGCTCTGGTTGCTATGGGCTTTGGTTGCTATGGACTCTGGTTGCTATGGGCTCTGATTGGTTGCTATGGGCTCTGATTGGTGGCTATGGGCTCTGGTTGGTTATTGTGGGCTCTGATTGGTTGCTCTGGCCTCTGGTTGCTATGGGCTCTGATTGGTCGCTATGGGCTCTGATTGGTGGCTATGGGCTCTGGTTGGTTATTATGGGCTCTGATTGGTTGCTCTGGCCTCTGGTTGCTATGGACTCTGGGTGCTCTGGGCTCTGATTAGTGGCTATAGGCTCTGATTGGTCACTATGGCCTCTGGTTGCTATGGGCTCTGATTGGTTGCTATGGGCTCTGATTGGTGGCTATGGGCTCTGATTGGTCGTTATGGGCTCTGATTGGTCACTAAGGCCTCTGGTTGGTTGCTATGGGCTCTGGCTACTATGGGCAATAAATGACGGCCCACTGTCCATAAGCATAAGATCCAGGGCGAGCATCAGCCGCGTCCTTATACTGGTTTCCATCATTGGTTTGTGTGTTTGTCCCGGGTCACTCGTTCTGAGGGGGTCGGCGCCATCTAATGATCTGCCCTCGGTGATCACTCCCATCATCTCTGCCCTCGGTGATCACTCCCATCATCTCTGCCCCCGGTGATCCCCACTCCCATCATTCTCTCGCCCTCGGTGATCACTCCCATCATCTCTGCCCCGGTGATCACTCCCATCATCTCTGCCCCCGGGGATCACTCCCATCATCTCTGCCCTGGTGATCACTCCCATCATCTCTGCCCCCGGTGATCACTCCCATCATCTCTGCCCCGGTGATCACTCCCATCATCTCTGCCCCCGGTGATCACTCCCATCATCTCTGCCCTCGGTGATCACTCCCATCATCTCTGCCCCCGGTGATCACTCCCATCATCTCTGCCCCCGGTGATCACTCCCATCATCTCTGCCCCGGTGATCACTCCCATCACCCTCTGCCCCGGTGATCACTCCCATCATCTCTGCCCTGGTGATCACTCCCATCATCTCTGCCCCCGGTGATCACTCCCATCATCTCTGCCCTCGGTGATCACTCCCATCATCTCTGCCCCCGGTGCTCACTCCCATCATCTCTGCCCCCGGTTATCACTCCCATCATCTCTGCCCCCGGTGATCACTCCCATCTTCTCTGCCCTGGTGATCACTCCCATCATCTCTGCCCCCGGTGATCACTCCCATCATCTGTGTGTCCAGATCCCCGGGATCTCCTGTGTGGATAGTGGATGGTCCATTCAGTGACCGGCTGTAGGTTTCCCAGGCTGCGCCTTCCCTGCGGCGCTGCATTCGGGGTGATTAAACCGCTTTTATGTTGGCGTCCCTTTGTTCGCCGCTCGCTCGCCTGTCATCATAAGCCGTCGTATTTGCACAGCAAAGTGCTGCTGCGACACATTCCAGGCTTCATGCGGTCTGATGAGCTGGGGGGACGGGGCGGGGGTCACTCAGGTAAACCGCAGGGATGGGAAAGGGTTAACGGGCGGCGGATCTGCCCACGTGGTGCCCCCGGGGGGGGGGAGCGCAGAGCGGGATGTAGGCGACGTGATCTCAGGGCTGGATGTGAGGCGTCCAGTGTTCTCCGTGCCCCGGGGTCAGCTGCGGACCCTCCACATGGAAAGATGCTGCTTGTACTGACCCGGCCGACTCCATGCATAATGACCACGATCCATGCACGACACCCAGGGGCCCATATACCAGGGGTTCGTACATGGCACCCGTATACCAGGGGCTCGTACATAGCACCCATATAACCAGGGGCCCATATACCAGGGGCCCGTACATAGCACCCATATTTAAACCCGGGGCCCATATACCAGGGGGCCTGTACCATAGCACCCATATAACCAGGGGCCCATATACCAGGGGCTCGTACATGGCACCCGTATACCAGGGGCTCGTACATAGAACCCAGATAACCAGGGGCCCATATACCAGGGGCCCGTACATAGCACCCATATAACCAGGGGCCCATATACCAGGGGCCTTAACAAAGCAAACCATATAACCAGGGGCCCCCTATACCAGTGGCTCGTACATAGCACCCATATAACCAGGGGCCCATATACCAGGGGTTCGTACATGGCACCCGTATACCAGGGGCTCGTACATAGCACCCATATAACCAGAGCCCATATACCAGGGGCCCGTACATAGCACCCATATAACCAGGGGCCCATATACCAGGGGCCTGTACATAGCACCCATATAACCAGGGGCCCATATACCAGGGGCTCGTACATAGCACCCATATAACCAGGGGCCCATATACCAGGGGCTCGTACATGGCACCCGTATACCCGGGGCACGTACATAGCACCCATAAAACCACGGGCCCAAGTACAAGGGGCCCGTAGATAGCAGCCATGTAGCCGGGGGCCCATATACCAGGGGCCTGAACATAGCACCCATATAACCAGGGGCCCATATACCAGGGGCTCGTACATAGCACCCGATACCAGGGGCTCGTAATAGCACCCATATAAAACCAAGGGGCCATATACCAGGGGCCTCAGCACCCATAAAACCAGGGGCCCAAAACC
>JAODAL010032755.1:0-46491 GCA_025379985.1 Phyllomedusa bahiana
CGTCTTCCCCTCCCATGTGAAGCCCCCGCTAGCAAATTCTGTTAAAGACCACGTTGATCCGCAATGTCGTCATCATCATCACAACATAGGTGACTTCGTCGTCCTGACATTCTGCATCCAGGAGCTGCGGGCTACAAGCAAGAGGGACTGCAAGGAGTTGCCGACCGCCCGGGATTTTTGCCAATTGACCGGCTTCCTTCTCCTCCTCTGAAAATCATCCTCTTTGGCCTCTTGATCTTTTAACATGCCTTCTGACCCCAACCGCATTTTGTCATCAAAGAGGTCTTCAGAAAATGGATTATCCACAGTGGTGGGTACACAGTTGACATTTGGGCTGCTTCATGTTGGACGGATGCGGGTGATGCCGATGACGACATTTGTGGCCGTGACTGTGTAACAAGGGTCTGTAGTAAGTCCACTCACCCAGTAGATGGCGCCAGAACATTTGAGATGAAGTGTGGTAGTTGCCTGATTACAGGGGGAAATGTTTTGAGGGGAACAGGGACAGGAAGAGGAAGGGGAGGAGTTGGGAGCCTGGGGAGGACATGTAGAGAACAAAATGAGGAGGCTGAAGTGTGTCTCCCTGCTCTGTGAAGAGGTTTGGTGGAGCTGTTACTACACATCAGAATAGAAGGGTTTACCAGTGCCTCTGCAAGTGTCCTAATAGAAGAGCTGCTGGTTGGTCTCAGAACACACATTGTGGGAGAGGGAGTCTCCCCACATGTAGGCTTGCAGCTGAAGAGAGACCACGAAGAGATTGAAAGACTTAATCACAAACCTGTTGAATAATACCTCTTGTGAACTGTTTGTATTCACTCTTTATCAGTAAAGTTAAACAGAAAAGTATCCTGCCGGGTTAGTCGCCGTTCTTCGCCGTTCTTTACAACTGGGAGGACGAGGAGGTAAGACTGCTGGATGCAGGTTGCATTAACCACTGAAGGACAGATTGGCGACGCTGTTCGTTACTGAGATTCACAGGGCCCTGACCCAGCGATGACAGGCCTGACGGTCCTGCAACTGACGATCCGCTGGCATGCGTGTTGTCGCCAGCACTGGAAGGAGCACCTTCTCTCGTACCTCTACCTCCATGTCCTACCCCCCCTCTTTGCTCGCTTACCACCTGAATTTTCGCTCCATGTTCAGAAATATAAAAATTTGAGATGGTATGGAAGAGTTTTGGAAAGTCTCTTATTAAAAGACGGCAAATCACAGCTATTCTCCAAATCCCTCAAATCAAAACAAAAATTGCTGGTTTCAAATATAATCTGCAAAGTAGATCTATCAACAAAGCTGGCCTGCGCCAAAGTGAAAAAACACGTATCTGAAATGTATTCGGATAATACAAAGGTATTTTTGGCACCTATCAATTCCTGTGGTGACTAAAAATTGCTGTATTCAAATTTAAGTGCAAGCTGCCTCAATGAACAAAGCTGTAGTGCGCCAAAGTCAAAAAACACGTATCTGTTATGTCTTCGTATAATACAAGATATTTTGGCACATTTCAATTCACCTGGTACTATAAATTGCGTATTCAGATTTAAGTGCAAGCTGCCTCAATCAAACACAGCTGTAGTGCGCCAAGTCAAAAAACACGTATCTGTTATATTCGTATAATACAGATATTTTGGCACTGTTCAATTCACTGTTACTATAAAATGTGCGGATCAAATTAAGTGCCAGGTGGATATATCAACAAAGGTGGAATGGGCAAAATTGAAAATGAACACCTATCTGAAATGTATATTGATAATAAAAGTGGAGTTTTGCACCTAACAAAGAGACCTGCAGTTACTAGAAAAGATGTGTACCCCTTAATTTCAGGCTCCAATATCCGGAAATATTTAAATAGAAAACCTTAATAAAAAAGCTATTGCATGAAATTCACACTAAGCTTGGTGAACTTTATCCAGTTTTCTTTTGACGTCGGGTTTCGCCTGGGGGGGCCCCCCCCCCCACCCCCCTCTTGACTTTACAGCGGTAACCCTTTAAAAACTCACCTAAAATAAAATCTTCCAACTCTAATCAACAAATTTTTTTAAAGGACACACTATAGTAGGGGTTTTTCTCTTGAAGAAATAAATAATTTCGCGCTTTTTGGGGCACAAGCAAGCGCACGCCTTCGCTCTGGGGGACCTAAGACACGGGGCTGAACGGAAACGCTGTTCTATTAAAACGAGGTCATGTGATTTTTCCAAAATCGCAACCATAACACCAGTCAGACGCGCACACACATCTCACCCTCTCATTCTTAAGCGATTTGCTGGCCCCCCAAAAAGACAGGAAGCGCTGAAAATGGCGCGATCTTAATGATATGCACAGATTTTTCCTAAATTATCGCATGATCTAAAAAACCATACCATAAAAACTGGCCGATTTCAACCCAAATATCGGACGCCAAGTCACCTGTTTTTTTGATGATGAGATGACATTGCGATCATCGTGGCTTTTCCGCAGAATTTTCTTGCGTGCTTTATCACTGGCGAGGAGGAAGAGGATGGGGTATGCAAAACGGTCCCGCCCAAAAAGGGGAGGGGGGTCACACAATCCCGATAGATTTCCCCCAGCCACGGTCATGGGAAACCCCTTTCCCCGCTTATTGCCTCAAAAAGGGCCAGGACCTCTCAACCTGGGCCTCTTTTAGCAAGCCTTTTGATTTCCCCAGCGATGTCTATCCCCTTTTCCGTAAACGCAACAGTAGAGGCAAGAACTAGGTGTTTAACCACCACCAACATGTTAGTCACATGCAGCGAATGCATGAGTTGAAATGGAGGCAACACTTGGCCAAAAAAGGCCACACCGATCCCGGGCTTCCAACCACTGTCACACCCTCTGTCTCCGCCTCCTCCTCCTCCGCCACCACCAAGCGTTCCTCAGCTGCCCATGTCTCTCAGAGTCATGATCAGGGATCAGCCTCCGCTTCAGCCGCCACCGTCGCCCGAGTACCACCAGCACCAATAGAGACCCATCCTACCCCTTCTCCTTCTGCCAGTTTGACAACCTGCACTCCGTACAGCGGCCAGTCTGGCAGCCAGCCTTCTGTCTTCCAGGTTTGGGAGCAGAAGAAACACTTTAACCCAAACCATCCCAAAGCCAAAAGCCTGAATGTCGGCATTGCCAGGCTTTTGGCCTTGGAAATGTTGCCTTTCCGTCTGGTGGACACAGATGGGTTTCCGCCACGTCATGGCCCTTGCCTGCCCCCAATACCAGATGCCGAGCAGGCATTTCTTTGCCAGAAAGCCGTCCCTGCCCCGGCAAGCCACGTGGGCATCTAAAATTTCAAGCGCGTTGTCTGCATCTGTGTCCGGAAAAGTCCATCTGACCACCGACACATGGACTAGTAAACACGTCCAAGGACGCTATATCTCTGTGACAGCTCACTAGGTGAGCTGGGTGGATGTCTCTGGTGGTGACGGTGGCTCTCAGGCTCGGCGCACACTCTTCAAAACCGCAGGGATGGTGCAGGGCTCTTTCCCCCAAGGTCCTCTGGTGGCATCACGTGCCTAGAGAAACCAGGCCGTGTTGAAATTAATCTATATTGGAGACCGTCCACACACAGGTCAGGAGCTGTTGACGACTCTCCGCAACGAGACCGAGCGTTGGTTGGGTGACAAGAACCTTGTGCCAGGCAAGGTGGTGTGCGATAACGGGCGAAATCTGCTGGCCGTCCTTAAGATCGGTAGGCTGGAGCACATCCCTTGCCTGGCACATGTCATGAACCTCGTCGTCGAGAAATTTCTAAAGCGCTACCGGGTCTGGACTGCCTGCTGAGGAAGGCTCGAGGTCTGAGTTCGCACTTCCGCCGTTTGCACCCTGCTTCGTCCCGCCTGGCTGCGTTGCAGCGTCAGCTCGGTCTCCCCGTCAACCGTCTCATTGTGTATGTGGCAACACGCTGGAATTCCACCCTCCACATGCTCCAGGGATTGTGGGAGCAGCGCAATGCCATTACGCAGTACGAAGTGACACATTGCCTGACAAGCAGCGGTGCGGACCTCGGGTTGTTGAGCCACCGAGAGTGGAGGCAGGTGAAAGAGCTCTGCACCATCCTTGCCAGTTTTGAAGAAGCCACCAAAATGGTCAGTGCGGACAATGCCCTTGTCAGCATGACCATTGTGGTGATCTTAGTTCTGGAACGATAGTTGGACACTCTGAAACATCAGGTCCCACCAGCGACGGAGGAGGAGACGGACACAGATGCGGACACGGAGCCTTTCTCTCCGTCGAATCCACGAGGCCAGACAGTTTCACAATTTTATCGGTCTTCTTTAAAGCCAGTGGTTCGGGTCCAGGGCTAGTGCAAGGCGACGCCTTAGCTCTCAGGTGCATCATTTTGAGGCAAGTCAGGGGCTGTATTGAAGCTGTGCCGGAGGAAGCTGAGGAGGAGGTATTCCTAGACACCAACATTACCGACGTCCCTGCCTTGGAAAGAGGTTGGCGCAAATTTGAGGGGGAGGAGGAAGATGAGGAAGATCAGTTTGCTAGTGCCCCTCGACCCAGAGGCTTGGGAAATCAAGGCTCCATCTCTCACATGAGTGCTTGAATGCTCCATTTCCTCAAACATGATCCCCCAATTAAGGCCATCAAAATGAACAACAGTTACTGGGTGGCCACCCTCCTGGATCCCCGGTACAAAACAAAACTCAGCACTTTCCTTCCACCCACCCAAAAATAGAGAGTAAAATGCGGGAAATGGAGACCTTGCTGATTGATCAACTGGAGACATCTGTTGCGTCTGCTTCACGTTCTTCAAATGTCACGGTGGAACAACGTCAGCGACGTGACAGCAGTAGAGTGCCAAGTAGCCGCAGCAGCAGGCAAGGTGGCAGAAGCCTAATGGGTGACCTCTGACAATCTTTGTTTACCACCTCACCAATGCATGTAATGCAGGGCACACATACAACACAATGCAACGGAAGAAGATTGATGTGGCGTATCGGAACACTGATCAGCTAAAAATAGTCAAAATTTATTGGAAAAATTCTTTAAAATATGCAGATCCAAATTATGGCATCTCCCCTATCGAAGGATAATGCCCCACGGTTGACGCGTTTTGGGCAGTTACATGCCCTTACTCATAATACCACACATATTAAGAACATCCTTTATATATAAAACACTTAATTACAAAGAATCAGCCTACCTGTGTGCCGCCCGGTAACCGCGCCATATTGACTTCCGGGAAAAGACCGTAACCCGGAAGTACGTCAGGAGCCTGCGCAGAAAAGAACATAGTACCACATGCCAGCCCTAGCTGCATGGACATGCGCAGAAAACGCCCATGCCCCGCCGGAAACACGGCGATGATGCCCAAACGTACATAGTAATTAAGGGCAAAAATTACGTCACAGGATAGCGCAGCGTAAACCAACATTGTAGTTTAAGAGCTGGCAAAAAGGACTAAATACGCATGTGCATTTAAGCACCTGAAACGAAAGATGCCAGCGCAGCAAAAGCCAGTAATACGGTATAGGAACCAACTAGATGCACAATAAGCACCTGAAATCAAAAATAGTAATGCATCTTGAAAGAAAACGTAGGACCTACTGGATATAAACCGGGCGGGACACAAGGAAGATACACGTAGGCATCATCAAAAATATATAGTATCAACAAATGGGGAATACATGGAAGAGAAAGAATAAACATATAAAATAGAAATCTTAATAATGAGAACATAACCTCTCTTCTATGATTGAGACCCTTGGGGTGCATTGTGTTAAGTGTCGTGATCCAAAAGGCTTCACGATCAAAGTAACATGCCTCAAGATCACCTCCTCTCATTGATTTGAAAACCCCATTAATGCCCATGATTTGTAAACCCGCATGATTGCCCTGGTGAATCCCTAAAATGTTGGGAAAGACTTGATCTATTTCTAAGGGCAGAACTTGAAATATCATTCAAGTGCTCTAAAAATCTTGTTTTTAATTTGCGCATTGTACTGCCTATGTAATATAACTGGCAAGTGATGCAGGTGGCAAGATAGACTACACACTGGGAATTGCAGTTTATAAAGTGTTTTACCATGTATTTTCTAGTTTTCTCACTATTGTGAAATTCTTTAGTTTTAATGGTAAAAGTACAAGTCCTGCACTGTTTGGCGCCACATTTGTAGAACCCCATATCCCGCAACCAGGTGCATCCAGGAGTACCAGTGACAATATAGTTGGGTGATAATAAACTTCCCAAAGTTTTGGGTTTCCTAGTTACAATTCTGCAGCCTTCTTTCAATATGGTTTGTAGAATGGGATCCTGTGTAAGAACAGCCAGATTTTTGAGAAAGATTTTCTTAATAATAGGAAACTGGTGGGTACAATCTATGACTAAAGTTGGCTTGTTATCCATATATGAGGATTTCCTCCCAGATTCCTTCAATGGACAAATAAGCTTAGCTCGATCTCTAGCCTGAGTTTTACAAATGGCTCTATTTAGGGTACATCGAGGATATCCCCTATTTTTTAATCTTTGACAGATATTGTCCTGCTCCAAACGGTAATCCAATTCAGAACTGCAGTTCCGTTTTGCTCTGCACATTTCGCCAATTGGTATCGATGTGCGGGTGTTTTTAGTATGAAAACTCCTATAGTGTAGGATAGTGTTCCCCGAAGTTGGTTTTCTAAAGGTTTTACTTGATATTTTATGACCAGATGAGCCTTCTAAAGTCAAGTCCAGGAAATTAATCCTAGCTAATTCGACACAACCAATAAACTCCAGGTTGAAAGGATTGTTGTTGAGATAATCAATAAACCCCAGTACGGCAGGCATACCACCCCTCCAAATAAATAGGAGGTCGTCGATATACCTGCCGTACCAGAGTATACTATCCAGGAAAGGATTGTTTTCAGTGTAAAGGTACACAGATTCCCACCAGGAGACTGTGAGGTTGGCCAATGAGGGCGAAAATTTCACCCCCATTGACACACCACGTAGCTGGAGATAAACCTGACCATCGAATTTGAAAAAATTATGGGTCATAAGAAACTCAACAACACAGATTAGATAATCTATGAAGTCTTGGGATTGCTCACTACGGTTGTGGAAATGAAAATTAAGCGCCATGGATGCAACTGAGTGCGGGATACTAGTGTACAGAGATACTGCATCGCAACCAATACACATCATATCCTCAGCCCATACAATTTTGTCCATGTTGGTCAAAACATCCCTGGTATCCAAAAGGAAACCTGGGGTGGTGTTGACCAGTGGCTGTAACACCGAGTCAACCCACTGGCTCAATTTCTCAAACAGAGACCCAATGCCCGAGACTATCGGACACATAGGCGGTTTAATAGTACTTTTGTGGACCTTCGGTAAGCCATATATCACAGACATTACGGGCTGTTCAACCTTAATATAATCTATCTCCTTCTGTGAGAAAATCCCCAAAGCCAGACCTTCCTGTAACACAGTATCCAATTCAGATTTAAACCTGTCAGTTGGATCCCCAGGTAATTTTTGATAGGTAGAGGTATTTGACAGGAGATCAAGCATTGCATTGGTATAGTCATGCTTGTCCATTACTACAACCGTACCACCTTTGTCGGCCATCCTTATGACCAATTCAGTATTATCAAGTAGCTGACTCAAAGCAATGCGTTGATTTTTTGAAAGATTTAGATACTTGTGTTTGATACAGAATTTCTCTGATAACTCTCTGAGGTCTCTTTCAACAGCAACTTGAAAGTGATCCATAGCTGAAACCCGGGACTGAATGGGGTAAAAACTTGGATTGGATGTAACAAATTTAGATTGAATATAATCAAAGGAAGAATCATCAGAGAGACCCTGCAAACATTGGATAGATAGCTGTTCTCTAAACAGGAGATTACTGTAATTGTTGCTATGTTGGGCCTCCACAGTGCTTGCAGTCACCGCTGCTTTAGATGGATCTGGAGTCTCCCATAAATGTCTCCTCAAGGTCAGTGTCCTAATGAATTTATTTATGTCCTTAAGGGTTGAGAACAGATTGAAATTCTGCTCTACACCAAAACTAAGGCCCAACTTAAGGAGATCTTCTTGATGACGGTCTAGTGCCATTGTGGAAAGGTTCAGCACACTTATTTCTTCTTGCTGATCATATGTTCCAGAAATGTTTGCCGGGTCTTCATCCGTGCATCCATTCTTATGTTTGGGGGGTCGCCTCCGCCGCCGTCGTTTTTTGGAGACTTGCCTTTTTTAGATTTTCTCACTTGGCGATAATACGAGGGGCTAGGCCCTTGCTCCACCGAATCAGACGATTCTTCAATCGATTCTCCTGTGCTATCTACAGAGTCTGATTCTACCGGGCCAAAACTTACTTTTCTCTGGTTCTTACGTTCTTTCCAAACTCTAGATCTCCTTTTGAGGATAGACTTGGGGGTATTCAGATCTTTGGGAAGTTTATTATCACCCAACTATATTGTCACTGGTACTCCTGGATGCACCTGGTTGCGGGATACGGGGTTCTACAAATGTGGCGCCAAACAGTGCAGGACTTGTACTTTTGCCATTAAAACTAAAGAATTTCACAATAGTGAGAAAACTAGAAAATACATGGTAAAACACTTTATAAACTGCAATTCCCAGTGTGTAGTCTATCTTGCCACCTGCATCACTTGCCAGTTATATTACATAGGCAGTACAATGCGCAAATTAAAAACAAGATTTTTAGAGCACTTGAATGATATTTCAAGTTCTGCCCTTAGAAATAGATCAAGTCTTTCCCAACATTTTAGGGACATTCACCAGGGCAATCATGCGGGTTTACAAATCATGGGCATAGATAGGGTTTTCAAACCAATGAGAGGAGGTGATCTTGAAGGCATGTTACATGATCGTGAAGCCTTTTGGATCACGACACTTAACACAATGTTCCCCAAGGGTCTCAATCATAGAAGAGAGGTTATGTTTCATTATTGAACGATTCTATTTTATATGTTATATCTTTCTCTTCCATGTATTCCCCATTTGTTGATACATATATATTTTTGATGATGCCCTACGTGTATACTTCCTTGTGTCCCGCCCGGTTTATATCCAGTAGGTCCTACGTTTTCTTTCAAGATGCATTACTATTTTTGATTTCAGGTGCTTATTGTGCATCTTGTTGGTTCCTATACCGTATTACTGGCTTTTGCTGCGCTGGCATCTTTTGTTTCAGGTGCCTACTGCGCGTGCGTCATTTAGTCCTTTTTGCCAGCTCTTAAACTACACTGTTGGTTTACGCTGCGCTATCCTGTGACGTAATTTTTGCCCTTAATTACTATGTACGTTTGGGCATCATCGCCGTGTTTCCGGCGGGGCATGGGCGTTTTCTGCGCATGTCCATGCAGCTAGGGCTGGCATCCGGGTACTATGTTCTTTCTGCGCAGGCTCCTGACGTACTTCCGGGTTACGGTTTTTTTCTTAAAGTCAATATGGCGCGGTTACCGGGCGGCACACAGGTAGGCTGATTCTTTGTAATTAAGTGTTTTATATATAAAGGATGTTTTTAATATGTGTGGTATTATGAGTAAGGGCATGTAACTGCCCGAAAAGCGTCAACCGTTGGGCATTATCCTTCGATAGGGGAGATGCCATAATTTGGATCTGTATATTTTTAAAGAATTTTTCCAATAAATTTTGACTATTTTTAGCGGATCAGTGTTCCGATACGGCTCATCAATCTTCTTCTGTTGCATTGGACTGCTCTTACCGCTTGCTCCAGGCGGGATGGTGGCAAGGACAATCCGGACACCGGCACTGTTTGGGTGAGCCAACATGTTTGCGTTGTTGTTTTTGCACACATACAACACACAGAGACCAGCTTAGGATCATGGTGCACGACTATCTGCGTCTCAACACCGATGTTTTTGTATGTGTTCCGGACCCAATTGACTTCTGGGTATCCAAAATGGATGAATGGCCCGAGCTCGCTCGCCATGCCATAGAGGTGTTGTCCTGCCCAGCAGCCAACGTCATATCTAAGCGAACCTTCAGCACAGCGGGAGGAGTCATTACAGACAAACGCATCCGGCTTTCCACAGATAATGTTGATCGTTTGACATTCATCAAGATGAATAAGGCATGGATCTCTGATGATGTTGTGGCCCCAATTGCCGAGGTCACCGATTAGTTGCCGGTCTACTTCACATTCCTCTTCAAACAGAAATGGTCCTCTTGAAAACTTTTTTTTAAAATGATCAATTCTTACTGCAATTTTTATTCTCTTTTCCCAAAAGATAATTTTGCTGGTTTTGCGGTGTGGAGACTGTAAAAGACACCAAGGTTTCATGACAAAACCGTATTCCATTTACTCACTTTAAGTTTAGAAATTTTCCGGAACAAAAATGTCCAAGGGGTTTTATTTTAATGGTGAGAAGTCATGGTGCTGTGAGATACAGCTATAATCATGGTCCTTTGGAACAGAAATGTGGCTTCTAAGTGGCATTTCTCCCTCACAATTTTTAACAGTGGCTGAGAAGTCATTTTTATAATTTTTTGGGGTCATGGTGCTGTGAGATACAGCTATAATCATGGTCCTTTGGAACAGAAATGTGGCTTCTAAGTGGCATTTCTCCCTCACAATTTTAACAGTGGCTGAGTAGTCATTTTTATAAATTTTTGGGGTCATGTTGCTTTGAAATGCAGCAATACTACAGGTCCTATTCTAAAAAATGTTGTTTCTAACAGACATTTGTTCTTCACAATTGTCAAAAGTGGCTCAAGGGTCATGTTTTGAATTTTTGGGGGCATTTTGCTGTGAAATGCAGCTAGACTACAGGTCCTATTATAAAAATGTGGTTTCTATCAGACATTTGTTCTTCACAATTGTCAAAAGTGGCTCAAGGGTCATGTTTTTAATTTTTAGGCCATTTTGCTGTGAAATGAAGCTAGACTACAGGTCCTATTGTAAAAAATGTGGTTTCTAACAGACATTTGTTCTTCACAATTGTCAAGAGTGGCTCAAGGGTGATGGTGCTGTCAGAAACAGGAATAGGTAGGACACTGTTAATGGACACATATTGCAAAATGACTTGTTTTTGCAAGATCTTTAACATAGCTAGCAATTCCTGTAGTGAGACAACCCATTTAATACAATAAAAAAAGAGAAAAAAAGACGTGGTGGGATTCCATACTATTTTAAAAATGTGTTTTCTAGAATTCAACTACTAAAAAACTTGCATGTACAAAATAGCTGATACAAATATTCCTCTTAATTGTACAAGGGAGGTACAGGAAGACTTGAACAGATGTAGGTAATCCTGGACTGGTATAGTCAATGTCCAGTGAAACTAAAATGGTGGTTGAAAGACTCCTTTTTCCGGCACTTTTTCAATCTCAGGATCATGCAGGTTTGGGGCTCATGCTGTGGCCCAGGATAGGTATAGTAAATGTCCAGTGAAACTAAAATGGTGGTTGAAAGACTACTTTTTCCGGCCCTTTTCAAATCTGGGGGTCATGCAGGTTTAGGGCTCATGCTGTGGCCAGGACAGGTATAGTCAATGTCCAGTGAAACTAAAATGGTGGTTGAAAGACTCCTTTTTCCAGCACTTTTTAATCTGGGGTCATGCAGGTTTGGGGCTCATGCTGCGTTCCAGGACAGGGATAGTCAATGTCCAGTTCAAGTAAAATGATGGTTCAAATCATACTGCCTTCTGGCACTTTTTAATTTGTGGGTCATGCAGGTTTAAGGGTCATGCTGTGGTACAAGACAGGGATAGTGAATGGTGTGTGACTTTTTTTCTGTGGCTTTTATAACCTAAGTGTGTTGCCTAAGATGTAGCACGTATCCAGTTTGCTGTTGTGGATGTTTTTTCCAGCTTCTCCAGCCCTATTTGGGTGTAAGAATGAAGGTGTTTTTCCTCTCCCCTAGACTTTAATGGTCATCGGCGATAATCTATTATCGACTATCGGAAATCGTCTTGATAATTGCCGATATCGACTATCGGCCCGATGACGATAGTCAACGTAATCGCTCATCACTATTGATGAGTGAACCCTAAGAAATTTGAGTTCTAGTCGAACCGCGAACTTTGAGAAGTTCAGTTCGAAGTTCGAGTCGAACTCGAATTTTGAACCACATTAAATGGGAGATGATCGAGTTAATATTATATTTTTAATTTTTTTTCTATACAGGTTAGGAGAATCTGTAATTACCATCCATAATAGTAAATGGGATACATGGAACAAAAGAAAATTTGGCTTTAAGAGTCAGAGAAAAAAAATCTCAGGCTAAAATAATTCATTCCTTTCAATGGTTAACTGAAAAGATGAGGACAGTGTAGCTATAAGAGGTGCAGCTGTAGCAGCTGCTATGGGGCACCTTTGACACATAAGAAGACACTGGTATTGGAAATAGCACATGGTAAATGGCAGAAGCTCAGTTTCACTTTTTGCAGCAGAGCTCATGAATATGTCATATATGTGGTGGCAGAAGGACATCCCAATGGGGAACATGTAGGTTCAGCTGGCAAAGCTGTAGTCACAGGGGGTGCAGTGGTAACCAGGGCTGCCATTAATCATCTATTAACCATTTCAGTGCCCCATAGCAGCTAACTATAATGGGGCCCCCATCTATTACTAGTTCCTATTTTTCTAACATATCACTGGGCCCCTTTTTGATTAGGGCTCCTGACAGGAGTACTGCCCTATTGGCACCTGTGCCATTTACCATGTGCCATTTCCAATACCGGTGTCTTCTTATGTGTCAAACGGGCTTTTGGGACACCTCAGGATGCAGGGCCATATAGTGGCTGCTACCACCTGGGGTGCAAATAGGGCAGTATGGGCAGTACTCCTATCAGGGGCCCTAATCAAAAAGGGGGCTCATAAATATGTTAAAAAATAGGAACTACAAATGGGTGGGGGCCCTATTTGATTTGGCTGTATGGAATGTTTGATAGATAACTTATGGCAGACTGACTGATGACTGATGAATGACTGATGTTAATAGATGACTGGTAGAATGTGTATTTCAAATTGTCAAGAAGACGCGCTACAGTTTACTAGTCGGTGACTTCGGCAACCGGGGCAACAAAATCATCAGAGAGCCACGCTTGATTCATTTTGATAAATGTCAAATGCTCCACATTCTCGGGTGAAAGACTGATATGTTTGTCAGTTGTCACCCTTCCAGCTGTGTGTTCTGAGATAACGCTGGCTGCTGGGGAGGAGAACATTTCTATATATGGCGTGTTGAGCAAGCTCAGGCCATTTATCCAGTTTGGACACCCAGAAGTTGAATGGGTCCAGATTAAGTCCAAAAATATCAGTGTTAAGCCACAGGTAGTCATGGACCATGGTCTTAAGGCAGTCTCTGTGTGTCTGAATGCTGCCTGCCTTGCAGGCAGTGGTGAGGTGTTAAACATAGATTGCAAAATGTCACCCAGTAGGCTTTTACCACACTGCCTGCTGCTGCTGTTGCGGCTTTTTACCATTCTACTGCTGGCGTGTTGCTGATGTTGTTCCACTGTGACATTAGAATGTGAACAAGATGCAAAAGATATCTCGAGTTGGTCAATAGCACTGTCTCAAATTCCTGCATTCTACTGTCAATTTGTGTGGGTGGAAGGAAATTGCTGACTTTTGATTTGTAAGATGGATCAAGGAGTGTGGCCATTCAGTAATCATTGTTCATTTTGATTGCCTTGATGCTTGGATCAAGCACTCATGTGTGAGATGCTGCTGGGATCTCCCAAGTCTCTGGGTCAAGGGGAAGCAGTTGGCCCTTCTACATCCTCCAGCGAGTAAAGCTCTGTGTCCGCCTCCTCTTCCTCTTCCATCACTGCTGGGACCTACTGCCTCAGAATATCTAACGCTTGTTCCAGTAAAAATATGACCATGATGGTCATGCTGACAATACCATCTCCCTGACTGACCATTTTGGTGGCCTCTTCAAAGCTGTCAAGGATGGTGCAGAGATCCTTCACCTGTCTCTGTTCTCTATGGGTCAACACCCCGAAGTCTTCAACATTGAGGAACTCCCCAGTCAGACCTGCCAGAGGATGGACGATAGCGCAGATTGGCAACGGTCAACTGACTACATAGGATTTATCTATAGTACTTGAGTTTGTCCTCCGTCTCGGCATGTGAAAAAAAGGCTCCCATTTTGGATTGGTAGCGAGGGTCCAAGAGGGTGGAGAGCCAGAAGTTATCCCTCTGCCAGATGGTGACTATTTGGTTGTCACAAGCCAGGCAAATGAGCATGCAGCATGGTGATCAAAAATCAACACGATTTTCTTTAAAATCGACAATCGACTCGATCTAGATTTTTTTATTGATCGCTCATCTCTAGTCAGTTTTAATATTTGGTCTTCATAGATAGACCCGTTCACACCTAGGGTGACATGAAGCTAGACTAGTATAGATATTGAGCACATATTGCAAAGTTTGAAATGTTTGCATTTGCTTATGTTCCCATTCCCTCCTTTCCCTCTGCGTCTTGAAATTTTCCATTAAATCCATAACCCACAAACCTTCAGTGGTGTGGTTCTTGTTACGGGTGTCCCTGCGTCCCTCGTGTTGGGTCGCAGGCACACCCGCATCGCCGCAGCGTCCCCAGCTGCGGCCGGCGCCGCAGCTGAAACTCGGGCTGCGGGCGCTCCGGCAGCTATGAGTCCCACTTAGCTTGCCACGCTCCTGTTTCTGTCCCGGCGCGTGCTCCTGAAGCCGGCCGGGTGAACGCCCGCCCCTTAGTGCACGCACGACACTACAGGCAAATTTAAATGGACAGCGCACCGGTGTGAGCATGTTGCTTCTCTGGTAGCTCACATTTTAGATCTAGAGGAGCAAAATGATCTAGAGGGCGATTGACAATCATGAGAGGCATTTGTGTCTCACTGAGCAGACAGTTAGTGGGCTAAAAGTTGAAGGTAGAGTATTGGATCAGCAGGAGGAGCCGTGTAGCTTGGTTAATGAAGTTAGGGGGAGTTCTAAGGGTACCAGAAAAAGGAATGTCACTTCTCCCGAGATTCCTAGCAAAATTGAAAAAGTTAATAATGCTAGTGAATCAGTCTCAGAAATGGCAGCACTAGTGGACACTGCTATTCCTAGCAGCCGGAAGAGCAGTCCAACTAGTAGTCAGGGGATGGGAATGCAAGTAGGAAAAGACAGTTAGTAGTTGTAGGGGATTCTATAATCTGAAAGACTGATAAAATAATTTGTCGCCAGGACCATCTCAACCGAATGGTTTGCTGTTGTGGCTCATGTTGGAACCAATGACAGAATACACGGTAGGTGGAGGATCCTTTAGAATAATTTTAAAGACCTAGGCTCAAAGCTGAAGGGAAGGACCTTCAAGGTTGTGGTCTTCAGAATACTGCCTATGCCATGCACTACATGGGAAAGATAGCGTGAACTCAGGGAGTTAAATGCATGGCTGAAGTCTTGGTGTAAGAAGGGTTTGGGTTCTTAAAGCACTGGGCTTATTTTTTAATGGGGTACAATCTGTTTTCTACAGATAAATTGCACTTGAATGGAAGGGGGTCTGCTGTGCTGGGGGAGAGAATTCTAGAAGGGGTGCGGGAGTATTTAAACTAGGGATGAGGAGGGAGGACAATCTAGGGGTAGAGAGGTTAGAGAATGGGCAGACTATATCGGTGAGCAAAAACACAGTATCCGCTATCACTCATTAGGTCTCCACACATTCTCTGAAGATTCTCAGTGATTCTCAGTTCTCAGTAATCAAAATTGGGCTTATATCCATGCAAGGAACCAAGGAGAAGAAACCCTTGGATTCAAAGGGTAATACTAACAATGTAAATATAACGGATATTCTCTAGTCCTTGTCTTTAATTTAAAATATAGATAGCTTTATTATCATTCTTTCAAATTAGCCATTCCAGCTAACGCGTTTCAGGTTCTATTGACCCTTATTCATAGCATGTTAATGAACAAATACAACTCCCTTTATATATCCAACATGATTAACCCTATGATCCTCTACACGATCACATGATCACACTGAATACATAAAACAACAAAAAAAACTAATATCAAAGAAAAAATACAAATAAAAACACACCTTAAATGGCACAATATAAAGTTTAGTAATAATATAAAAGATCATTCTTATAATTTAACCCAAATGGGATTCTATAATTCAATTTAAAGATCCAATTGGCTTCTCTTTTCAATAAAAGCTGTTTGAGGTTACCTCCCCTTGAATTTAATTGCACACGTTCTATATCAAAGAAGAAGAAACTAGAAATGTCACCCTGATGGACCATTTGAAAGTGATGTGAAGCCCCTGAAATATTAACATAATTAAGATTCTTGATTTGTAGGATGTGTTCATTTATTCTCTTTTTTAAAGGTCTATTTGTACAACCTACATAAATAAGATCACAGGTTTTACATCTAATAATATAGATAACTCCTTCCGTGTTGCAACTTATAAAACTGTTAATTTTGTATACAGCATTGCCATGTGGTGCTGAAAATTCTGCAACACAATCCATGTAGTTACACATGTTACATCTTGCATTTCTACATTTAAAATTTCCCTTCATAGATAACCAATGTCTATTACCTGATCTTCCTCATACAAACTTGGTGACAGACTCGAAGCTAAGGATTTACCTCGTTTAAGAACAAACCTAACTCCTTCATTCAAAATTTCCGCTGCGATATTATCTTGAAATAAAATGGGTAAGTATTTGCATACAAGATTCACAATTTGTCTATATTGGTTACTATACGTGGTAACGAAAGTGAGAGGATGGGATGAAAACTTCTCTACTTTCTGATTATTTTTTTTCAACAATAAGTTGTTATTGAAAATTTTTAAGAAGAGAAAAAACAAATGTAACAAATCCATTAATCACAAATATTGTAAATATTGTAAAGTGAGTACAATAATATAAAAGCATTGGTCATTAGGTAATACAAACCGTTCACAGACATTTGATTACAAAATAACCATGTTATATCAAGTAATGTTTTTATTTAAATTACCATTAAGTGCAAGGTTATTGGTAAAGCCATAAAGTCGCCTTGTTTGCATTGTACCCTGTAAATACCTAAGTGGATCCCGAAATATTGCCTATGTAAGCATGAGTTTATACTTAAAACCGTCCGGCTTACATCTATTGCGTAAGTAGCTCTTAAGCTTAGTAATGGGATCACACCGGATATAGACTAATTCCACTCCTCGGAAAATATTTTTGGCATATCTGAGTGGCTTTTACCAGCTCCGACATGACTGTGCGGAGTTTTGCACTCAACTAAAAAGAAGTAGGGGGAAGATAGGGTAGGGTAGGGGGGAGAGGGGGTTAGGGGGAAGGGGTGTCTGATCACACTGGCATAGCCAACACCGTTATGGTCTTTTGAGACATTATATTTGTGAGAATTTATTATCTTCCATCCATTCTGACCAATGCAGGAAGAATTGTGAAGCTTTTCCTTCCCTAAAGGCTATAATTTTTTCATACATGCAGTTTGTAGAAACAATTTCTGATACTTCCTCAGTTGAGGGGGGGAGTATTGCTTTCCAATTTCTAGTAATGGCTAATTTGGCTGCTAGAAGTATATGACAAACTAGTTTCCTATTTATCAGGGGGACTGTGTCAATGCCTATCAGGAAGAGGGCAAATTATGGGGAGTGAGGGCATTGTATTTGTGCATACTTAGAGGATAAAGTTGTGACGTTACCCCAGAATTGTGTCAGCATAGGGCAACCCCAGAATATATGAATGAGAGATCTTTGGAGTCCGAAGCCTCTCCAGCAATTTGCGGAATGTGTTGGCTATATAAGTGAAAGGCGGAGAGGAGTGTAATACCATCTAGTTAAAAGTTTCTGGTGTTGTTCTTTGAAGCTAGTGGAGGCAGAGGATTTGTGGGCACAGTGCAGCGCTGTTACCCATTGAGATTCCGAGTATGAGACGCCCAGTTCCCTCTCCCATTTGAGAATGTCGTCTGTCTTAACAAAATCGAGGTTGTTAGTGATTATGTTGTATAGTATTCTTGAGCTTTTTTGGGTTTTAGGAATTTTGTGTTCGAGAATGGATAGGATTGGGGTAAGGATTATGGCCTTTTGAATAGGGTTCCGCCTGAAGAGGTGAGTAATTTGGTTGTATAGGAATATGTCAGTGGGTGGGAGGTTATATTTGGCTTGGAGGGAAGGGAAGGAGAGGGGTGTATCACTAATAAACAAATCCTGAACCTGTGTTATTCCTTTCTTTTTCCAGCTATTAAGAGAAAAATGAGGCAGAGGAATATTGAGTACCTGAATCGGGATCTGTAGGGTGCTGGAGGCTATGGGAGGGTGTTTATCGTGATGTAACATGTCCCAGTATTTTAAGTCTTGATCGGCATGGAATGGGTTTCCTCAATTGTGTCTACAGAGTATGGGTTAATCAATCTATCTTTTAAAGTCACAGAATTCAGCATGTCTGCTTCTATTGAGACCCATAACTTATTATCTGTGGCGTTCCACCAGTGTGGGATTTGGTCGATGGTAACCGCAATATGATAGGCTTTCAATGATGGAAGGCCTAGTCCCCCAAATCGTTCGCTTTTATGCATAATGTGTGATTTAACCCGGGGGCGTTTTGATTGCCATATAAATTTGTTCATTTGAGTTTGGAACATGGAAAATATGGAATTTGAGATATGGATAGGTAGAGCTCTCAGGAAATAAACAGTCTTAGGAAGAATGAGCATTTTATAAAGAATGATGTGGCCTAGCCATGAGTTATCTATTTTGGAGATTCTATTTAAGTCCTTTTGCAAGTTTTCGTGCAAGGGAATAACATTTGTTTTCAATAGGTTTGAACTTTTTTTAGTGAGTACGACCCCTAAATAAGGAATGGAATGAGGTTGCCATTGGAATGGGAAGGAGTTTTTAAGTTTAAAGGCTTCTATTGTTTTTAGGTTGAAATCTAGGACCATTGATTTGGAAGAGTTGACTTTGTAATAAGAGAGTTTGCTGAATGTGTCAAGATTCCTGACAATTGAGGGAAGAGATGTGGTTGGGCTCGATAGAGACAGTATCACGTCGTCGGCGAAGAGAGAACTGATATGGGAATGTTTTGCAATCTGGATTCCTGATACAGCTGGGTCAGATCGAATGGATTCTGCCAAGGGTTCCATTATAAGGACGAATAATAGGGGAGACAGTGGGCAGCCTTGTCTTGTACCGTTGGTTATTTGAAAGGGTTTAGATAGTAGTCCATTAGATAAGACTCGGGCCGAAGGTGCGGAGTAAAGGGATCAAATCGCTTGAGAGATAGGCCCTGAAAATCCAAAGCTTTCCAGCACCTTAAAGGCAAAGGTCCAGTGGATCCTATCAAAGGCCTTCTCCGCATCTAATGAAAGGAGCAGAGAAGGCAATTTTTGGGTCTCAATATGGTGAATAATATTTAACAGCCGTCTGGTTGCGTCTGGGGCTTGTCTACCCTTGATGAATCCCACCTGATCCGCTTTGATCAGCGACGGCAAGATGTCCACCAGCCGATTTGCAATCATTTTGGCATAAATTTTTGTGTCTGAGTTCAATAGAGATATTGGTCGGAAGTTAGCAGGATCATCAGGGTATTTCCCTGGTTTGGGAATTGTGACTATAGTCGCTTGTAGCATTTCTGCTGGTAAAGTACCGTCCGCCATCGCTGAATTGCATAGTTCGGTCAAGTGGGGACCCAGAATTGAGGAAAAGGCTTGAAAGTATTCAGTAGAAAAGCCACCTGGGCCTGGGGCTTTTCTCTATGGGAGGGCGTGGATAGTTCGGGAGACATCTGGTAGAGAGAAACGGACCTTAATTTTGTCCAAGATGTCGTGGGGTACAGAAGGGAGGTGACGAGAGGATAAAAATGTTTGGATTGCGGGAGGGTGAGGGCTTTGGGTTGTGGGGTCATCTTTTAAGTTGTATAGTTTGGTGTAAAAGTCGCTGAAGGAGTCGGCTATGTCTTGTGGGTTAGTAACTTTATGAGATCCATCCTTGGACATCAAGTATGGGATGGCTGATTTGTGGCATGCTGAGGCGACTCTACTGGCCATTAGTTTTGATGGTTTGTTCATAGATTTATAGTAGGTTAGTTTTATGTTTTTGGTGTGGCTGTCAAAATTTGCTAGGAGATGTTCTCTCATAGCTTGTCTAGCTTTATAAAGTTCAAGGTGATTTGATAAAGATGGGGTTTGTTTTTGTTTGTTCTCTAGTGTGGACAGGGTACTGACTAATTCGTCCCATTTTTTTAAGTCTTTGTTTTTTAATGTTAGAGGATAATTGAATTAAGATGCCCCTGATGTAGGCTTTATGTGCATTCCATAATATAAATGGGTTGGTATTAGGTCTTTGATTCAGGTCAAAGTATTGTGCTAGATGTTTAAGGATAGTTTTTTGGTGGGAGGGGTCTGATAAAACTCTAATATTGTTCTTCCAGGTAAACGGCATTGGTCCATTTGACGTTGATTTTAGTGACAATGAGACAGGAGCATGGTCCGACCATGATATAATGCCTATGTCGCATTTGTCTATTTTTTGCAGAGTCCACTTGTCTACATGGAACATATCTATTCTGGAGTAATACATGTGTCTCGCTGAGTAGTAGGTAAAGTCTCTTTCTGATGCATGGAGGCATCGCCAGGCATCGTAGAGGGAGGCTTCAAGGGTCCAATGCCGAAGACCTTGGTGAGGTAGACTTGAGTTCGATGAAGAATCTATCGAGGGATCTGAGATGATATTGAAATCGCCGCATATAATAAGTGAGCCCTGGGAAATTTTTTTCGCTTTTTTAAGAGTTTTGTTTATAAATCTGATTTGGCGGGAATTGGGAGCATAGAGGTTGACAATTGTATATAATGCGTTGTTTATTTCGCAAACTAGTATTATAAATCTGCCATTGGGGTCTATAGCTTGGTCAAGGGGACGAAAGGCCACTGTATCTTTGATGGCAATAGCCACCCCTACCTTTTTTTTGTCTAGGCAGGAGAAGATTATGTGGGGATATTTGTGGTGGTGGACTCTATGTGTATCGCCTTGGATCAGATGAGTTTCTTGTATACATAATATATCAGCATGTAGTTTGGTAGCTTCCCTCCACATCATTGAACGTTTAAAGGGACTGTTCAATCCCCTAACGTTCATTGACACCAATTTCAACTCCATTAATAGTGTGAGATGGTTGCTGCTGAGATACGGTGGTACTCCACCTCTGTGCTAATTTCAAAGGTGGTAAAACTCCAATTAATGGTTGCCAGTGTAACCAGGGGGAAGAGGGAGAAGGAAAAGATAGGAAAAACCAATAAGAAATAACTTGTAACAAACATAAGTAGGCAGATATAATCTGCGCAAACTCCGGGGGCGGAGAATTTGCCTAAGAGAGACATTTAAATTCTAGCCCTTTTTCTGGGTTCTGGGTAAAGGAATAAGGGCATATTAAGTAGAACGTTTACTTAATTACAGTGGACCACTCCTTGGGTATTTTGGAGACGGACGGGGCAGTAGGTGAGGAGGCTTCACTTGTAGTTGTAAGGTTCCATGTCAGCAACATTTTTTTGGCCGTCTTCTGGAGAAGTAATGACATGTGTTCTTCTATCTCTTCGAACTATCAATTTTGTTGGGAACCCCCACCGATATTGTATGTTGTTATTTCGAAGCACAGTCGTTACTGGGGCAAATTTTCTTCTTGCGTTCAAGGTGAATTGCGACAGATCAGCGAATATCTTGATTGAGGAGTAAGGACTGGGGAGCTGGTTGATTTGCTTTGCTGCTTGCAGGATATGGTCTTTGGTGTGGTAGAAATGGATTCTAGCCAATACATCACACGGTACGGACTCATCTAGGTTTTTGGGTCTTGGTAGGCGATGAGCTCTGTCTATAATGAGTTCGTGTTTTGCGCAGTTAGGGAGTAGTGCTTTGATGAGGCTTTGGAGGTAGTGTTGCAATTCTGAGTTTGAGATTGTATCTGGTATGCCCCTAAATTTCAGATTGTTGCGTCTGCTTCTGTCTTCCAGGTCCGCAAGTTTCACTTTAAGGTTGCTAAGCTCGTCTTCCACATTATTGTGGGCATCCACCAATTCGTTGTGAGCCTGAGAAAATTCCTCCATTTTCGTTTCTACATGTTGTACCCTCTCTCCTACACTATCTAAGTCTGTTCTCAGGGCTGAGATGGAAGATTGCAAATTATTCTGTAGGGATGTACGAAGAGCTAACATCATGTCTTTCAGTAAGGAAGGGGACATATCTTGGCCCGTAATTTGGAATGAGTCCAGTGTGTCTTGGGAATGTTCAGAGCTGCTAGCTAGAGCGGTAGTCGTTGTCCGTGGCTCAGCATCTGTATCAGCCATTTTTGCTTTTTGTTTGACTGGGCTGTTGATAGGTGATCTTTGGTCAGGAGAGGGGTGGCGGTTAGCCGAGAGTTCCATATCTGAGGGAGTAGCCTTCGAGTTGATGCTACTTCTTTTCAGAGACAGGGGGTCTTTTCTGGGCTTAGTAGCTTGAGTTGGAGGGTAATCTGCTTGTGATGAGTGGGAAGACGAGCAGGAGGATTCTGAGAAGATCGGATCCCTGCGCGGTGGATTTTTGGAAGAATGCCTGGTTAGAACCCCGTCCGTCTCCAAATTCCTCCCTATGTTGTTTGGTGTGAAAAAAGAAGTTAGGTTTAGGGATTTACCTTTATCTTTTGGTCTTTTGTGTGGACCCATTGAATGATAGACTCCACAAGTATTGCGGTATAGGTGAGGGAGAGAGTTTAGGCAGTGGTCAGATTTGTATAAGGGAGCGTCCACTAGTGCTTTACATTATCAATAGAGCAGTGGATGTTGCTGAACCCAGGGCTTTGAGGGAGGGGGATTCACATCATAATGTCTGGTGTGTTAGATCTAGGTTGAACTGTGGGCCTGGACGCCCCTGTGCATCAGAAGATGGTCTAGATAGCAGATTGCTACACTGTTCCCTAGTTTTCAGTGTACAGTATTTATAGGTAACAGTATTGAGAGATTATCTATTGTAGTGGAATTAAAGCGCCACTAGGTGGTGACAAAGTACTGTGAAATAGAGACCTGTGTTTGGAGTTTATAAGTATGATTCACAGGATCCGTCTTTAGACTTAGAAATGTAGATAAGCTAAATATGTTTTCAACAGGGTCTACCTTACAATGCACGTGTGTTTAAATGGCTTTTGGACAAGTGCAGGAGGGTAATCCCTATAAACGTTCCCTCTATGAGGGAGTACAGGGGCTCCCTGCGCTGAAAGTTTCCTTTACAGAACGTTGGTTTATATTGTTTTAAGTTTCAACTCAGCATGGGATTGATAGGGAGTGTAGAGTACCTGAGAGTCTTGCGGGATTAGTAGGGATTACCTCCCTGTATAATACAGTATATTACAGTATATATATCGCAGTTTAGAATATCTGGTTTGTCTAAAATACACCACAGTTATACCGTATTGTTGATTATCACAGTAAAAGCAATTTGTAAACCCTATTAACCCGTTAATGAAAGCAAGACAGAGCTGTCAAAGAAATATCCCCAGCCTATGGTATCTATAGAGGGCAAGGCAACAGGTCCCAGGGCAGAGAGGTGGGGATCACCCGGAGAGTTCCAGGTCAATTAGTGACCCCCCAGGTGATCCACAGCCCCAATACCAACTAGGACCAGAGCCCCGACCCAATACAGTAAGAGGGGTATGTCCCTGCAGTATATTTCAAGTACAAATAGAGATATGCACTATACTATATATTTAAGAACCTGGTGAGGTAATCAGGGTATTAGGCAGAGTTCACAGCTGTGATTCTTGAACATGCAGGTATTCGGCTTGTAGACAGATAGATGGTCCGTGCCTTATCTTAACGGCGAATAACAGGAGTGGTGGATAGACGGGTTATGACTTGTGCATTCAGTTAGACGTTTTGTGGTTAAATGGTCTGTGCTTGGTCTTCTTTGGGGGGGGAAGTAGTATGAATGAAGAGGGAGAGATATCCTGCTTCCAGTAAGCTGTGTGCTTTGGGGAGATGATTTATGCTCGGCAGGCTGGTAGTAGGTAAGGGCTTAAAGTTGTGGCTCTTTCCCCTCCAGTAAGCCTGGGTTGTGTCCGTTACCCCTACTGGAGCAGTTCCTGATATTGATGCGATAAGGAGGTCAAGATGGCACCCACGGTCTCTCAGCAAGCCCGCCAAGTGTGCAAGGCCCGCCAGATATGGAGTGTCGGCGGCGTAGGGAGTAACCAAAAACTGTTTGGGCCCCCTGGACGGTGAGAACATTCAAATAAATGAATGTGTATAGTCTAGTCTCCTTGGACTCTTTAAGAGTATGCGGGTCTGCTGCAGATTGCAGCCCTTGCACCGTTGCTCTCTATGGACGCAACCAGATCTGTACTGTCTGTAGGGCTACAGGGGAGTCTAAGATGGTGCCCAGGACCTCTTCAAAGGCCCGCAGAAATCAAGACTCTAACAGTCCTGGGGATGATTATGGCCTGCTCGCCCCGATCCCTGGTAGAGGTAGGGATAGTTGTCCGGAGTTGGCCTCCGCTATCTGGGGACTTGGAGAGATTGTAGTATTGGAGGATTTACCTCAAACAGCCTGTGGCTTGCAGCGGTTCAGCTGGAGGGAGCTGGAAATAGCGGCAGGCTCTGGGTCAGGTCGTTCTGGTTGTCTGAACGGCTCAAGGAGATATTGGGATCGGTACCTGGGTAAAGGCTGCAGCTCGAGGGGTCCGTCTCCAGCACCCTGCAATCTGTCATGGCGATCCGTCGGCACCGCGTCTCCCACAGCTTCTTCGCCGCTCCTCTGTCTCAACGTCGAGGGAAGGCAGCAGCCGGTACTGGAGGGTACCGGAGCAATTGGTAAGGGAAGGGAGTGGATATCAGCGGAGTTTACTTCTTGAGACTTCCGGTATGCGTCCGTGCAGAGACTCTTTAAGATGGCACCGGCTGGCTTTGTCGGAGCCCGCCAAGTGTCGAGTCCTCCTTGTCCGGCCAGGGAGAGGGTTTCTCTCGTCCAGAAAGCCTTAAAACCGCAGGTGATGAGATAGATGGAGTTTATCTGCTGAGGAGCTGTCGCCAATATGCAGCACTGATGGTAGCTTTCCGGAGGCGGGCACCGGGAGGCCCTGCGGCCGCACGGGCCGGAGGAAGCCCAGCAGCAGGTCTTAGATGGCGGCCCAAGGGTTTCTTTTTGCTAAAAACCGGGTTCTGAGATACGGTGTTGCTTCAGTTAGCCTGTTGGTTGCGGATAGAGCTCTGAAAAGAGCTATTTAATCCCCGATGGTGAGAGATTCTAGAGAGGTTCAGAGGAGCTGATGTGAAGCACATCTGGTCCGTTCAGCGTCCAGGCCACGCCCCTACTTTCTGATTATTGATTAAATCTTCCCTACTTCTTCTAGACACAATCTGCTTGCCTATGTCCACACACCATTTTGGGCAATGCCTGTCTCTTAATCATTTTTTAATAACTTCATATTGGGTATTTAGAGACTCACTATCCGAACAAGATCTTTTTGCGCGTTTGAACTCCCCAACGGGAATCGCACAAATAGTGTGAACAGGATGACTACTTCTGGCGTGCAGGATCGTGTTGCCTGCTGTCTTCTTCCTGTAAACGGTAGTGCAAACTTTATTCAGCCTAACCGAAAAATCAATATCCAAGAATTAAATACTACATTTATTACTGGAAGATATAAATTTTAAATTACACTGATTCTAAATGATGTAGGAAACAAAATCTTCTATATCTGACTCCTTACCATTCAATACTAGCAGTATATCATCAATAAATCGCTCATAGTACTGTATATTGCTAAAATAGGGATTGCCGGATGAAAAAATATAACTCTCCTCCCACCATGCCATATATAAATTTGTGAGGGAGGGTGAAAATTTAGCCCCCATGGGGGCAGCCTGGATCTGAAGATAATATGTACCATTAAAAAGAAAATAATTATGTTTAAGCAAAAACTCTACAACTATTAAAATAAATTCTATTGACTCCTCTGTATATGGACTAACATTATATAAATGATGTACCAATGCTGACATAGCTAATGTGTGTGGAATTGACTAATATAATATACTTACGTTGCACGTAACCCAAAAAAAGTTATCACTCCAAGTGAAGTTATTAAATGTTCTTAATACTTGGGTATTATCTTTTATATAACTAGCAGTGCATGTAACCAATGGTTGCAACAAGTCATCGATCCAGGAACAAATTCATTTATTTAACGATCCAATCCCAGCAATGATGGGTCTTGAAGGTGGTCTAGTATTAGACTTATGGATTTTCGGCAAGCCATGAAAGATTGATGTAATTGGGTTATCAATAGGGATGAGAAGTGTTGAGAGATTATAATCGACAAAGTTGAAATCGGCACGGTTTTTAGGTTGATTGGAATTTTCCTATCACGCGATAATTTAGGTGAGAATCTGCGCATAATCTATTACTATTGAGCCATTTTTGGCGCTTCCTGTAATTTTGGCGGCCAGCAAATCAGCTTACAGCATAGAGCAGGGTGAGCTGGGTGTGCGACGTCATGACTGTGATGTGTTTAGTTGTTATTGGCTGGAAAAATCACATGACCTCGTTTTACATAGAACAGCCCTCCCTGTTCAGCATTAGTGTGTCTCATAAGAGCAGGACGTGTGTTAGTTTTCTCTTCAATACTGTACAGCTCAGCGAAACTGTGCTCTTTGTTCACACAGACAACTATACTTTTAGCTGTGAACATTAGAACATAGGTAGATTAGAGAATTTCAGTTCTTAGTTAGTTAGGCTGAGACTTTTAAAGAAGCATCTAGTGCTGTACAGCCATGGTGAAGGGGGTAGGGGGGGAGGGGTTGCGAGCGAACACAGACAGGCAGGCTTTTGAAAGGAGAGTATATATTGTGCAGCCCAGACTGCTTTGAACCTGCATTGAAATGGATTTTTTTTTTACCATTTTTTGGCCAGTTTTTGGTGAAAGAGTACCTTGTATTTTTGTGCAGCCAAGATTTGTTCAAAGACCCACCTTGTACTTACATTAGGATACAGAACTTTTCTAGTAACTGGAGGTGTATTTCATAGGTGCAAAAACCACCTTAAATAATCGTACACAATTTAATTAGGATTTTTTTCACTTTGGCACACATCATTTTTGTTCAAAGACCCACCTTGTACTTACATTAGGATACAGAAATTTGCTAGTAATTGCTGTTGTATTTCATAGGTGCAAAACCCACCTTTTATTATCCAAACACAATTTAATTAGATTTTTTTCACTTTGGCGCAGGCCATTTTTGTTCAAAGACCCACCTTGTACTTACATTAGGATACAGAAATTTTCTAGTAATTGCTGTTGTATTTTATAGCTGCAAAACCCACCTTTTATTGTCCGTATACAATTTAATTAGGTTGTTTTCACTTTGGCGTCGCCCAGTTTTGTTCAAAGACTAGAGATGGGCGAATTTTTTTTCTAAAAAAATTGGGTTCGCCCCACATCGTTTAATTTTTCCCCAAACAAAAAAAATTTCGTTTCCGAATTACTCGGGACGAAATCAATTTAAAAAAAAAAAAAAACTATTTCCAGGCTGCACAGACCCGCAGGGTGCTGTAAAAATTGTGCTATGCTTAAATATGCAGAGGGAGTTTGGGTTTGGCCCTTCAAAAACAATTTTTGTGTTTTAGTTTGAAAACCCCCAAAAACTGCCGCCGCCTTAAAACCCGCTTCAAAAAAATTTTCCCGGGGCCAAAAGGGAGGGCAAAACTGCCAAAAAACTGAAGCGGGAATGTTGCCTGAAATAAAAGGGGAAAATTAAAAAAAAAAAACTGGAAAAAAACAAGCTGAGAGCTCAGGGGGGCAACATTAGTGACGGGTGTGGAGGTGACGGGCCGGCAGCCACAAAGAAAAAGGTCAGACGGGGGCCACAAGGGCCCTTTGGAGGTGGCAAAAACAGGGGGTGGGCCACAAGGGGCAAAAATGCCCCCAAACCTGGGGGTTTTTGTGGAGGTGTTTGGCAAAAAGCCACAGACCCGCTTGAGGTCAGAAAAGTGGCACAATAAAAATTCGGGGGGGTGGAAAAAAAAAGGAGTGGGCCACAGAGTGGCAAAAAGGACACAGTGTGGAGGTTACGGCAGAAGCCACAGCCCCAGCATAGGTCGACAGTGGCCAAGGGACTTTCCCTGGGGTGGAAAAAAACCGGGAGTAGGCCCCAAGTGGCACAATGACACAGTGTGGGGGGCACGGAAAGCGGGAAACAGGAGGTGGGGGCAGTTCCAATGCATTTCTAAAAAGGTGGAAAAAAACGGGAAGAAGGCCACAGATTTGGAAACAAGGGACAGAGGTGGAGGTCACGGCAGCACCAACACAGCAGCATGAGGTCGGGAACGGGGCCCAAAATGAAAATTCGGGGGTGAAAAAAAAAAGGGTTTGGGGCCACAGATGGCAAAATGCCCAGAAAATAGGTGACGGCGCAGCAGCATGGGACGACATGGCACAATCACATTTGGAGGTGGAAAAAAACCGGGTTAGGCCAAAGAGGGGCCACAATGACAAGAGGGGAGGAGGGGGGGGCAGCGGGAAATGAGGTCAGACAGTGGACAATGACTTTCTAAAGGGGGCCCAAAAACGGGAAGGCCCACAGAGTGGGCACAATGACCAGTGCCCCAAGGTCTCGGCAGCAGCCACAGCAGCGGGTTTTTAAGGTCAGAGAGTGGCACAAGGGACTTTTTTGGAGGCGGGCAAAAAAAAAGTAGGCCACAGGGGGAAACAAAAAAAGGAGGGGGGGGGTGACGGGGGGAAAGCACCCATGAGGTCAACAGGGCCCCAAAATAAACATTTTGGGGGTGGCAAAAACAGGAGTAGGCCCAAAGAGGGGCCCACAATGACACAGTGTGGGGGTTTAAACGGCAGCAGTCAAAGCAGCAACATGGGGTCAGACGTGGCCCCAATGAAAATTCTGGAGGGGGCAAAAACTGTATTTGGGCCCCACGGGAGTGGAAAATGCCCAGAGAGGGGAGGTGACGGGGCCCAGCAGCATGTAAAAAGAAAAGTGGCCACAATCACATTCTGGGGGGGCCCAAAAACGGGAGTAGGCCACAGAGGGGGAAAAATTGACAGAGAGGGGGTTTTTCACGGAAAGCAGCGCATGAGGCCAGAGAGGGGCAAAATGACTTTTCTGGGGGGGAAAAAAAAAAAGGGAAAAGGCCACAAGTGGCAAAATGACCCCATGGGGGGTGGGGGGCGGGCAGCAGCATGAGGTCAACAGGGGCACAATGAATTCGGGGTGGCAAAAACGGGATTTGGCCAGGGGAGTGGCAAAAGGGCAGAGGTAGGGGGTGACGGTGGCACAGCATGAGGTCAGAGATTTGGACAAGACATTCTGGGGGTGGCAAAAAGGGAGTAGGGCCACGATTTGGCAAAATGACGGAGGGGAAATTTTGACGGGGGCCCGGGGAAGCAACAGATGGGGTCAGAGAGTGGCACAGTGACACAGTGGGGGGATGTCCGGCTCCCAGCAACGAAAAGCGCAGCATGAGGTAAAAGGGGCAAAAATGCCCGAGGTGGGAGGGGGGTGGCAATACCAGTCCCTGGAAAAAGGGTTGGGGGCAGAGGGAAAAAGAAACTGCCCAGCAGATTTTGTGGCATCGGGTGGGTGGCGGGCTTCAGAATGGGTGGCTGGGCAGGTAGTTTAAAAACCCAGACTCATTTCTCACGGTTTGGTTGAGGGTCATGGCTGATGTGGCGGGACCCCCTGGGCCTTTGGTTTTGGGGAAAAATCCGGGCCGATCCAAGCCTGATTCATCTTGAAAAGGTCGTCTTAAACTTTTCCCCATGGACAAGGGGGTTTCCTTGGAAAGGATGGCCCCCGCCGCATTTTTTTACCCCGCTCTGATACCACACTACAGGCCGGGCAGGACAGCTTTTTTCCCACTCCCAAACTCGGAATTTTGGGCCCACACATTCATTTTGGTCCCCCATAGTCCGGGGGATCTTTAACTGGGGTGGCAGAATGAACCAAGTAGGCCACCATCTTTTTGGTTTTAGGGTCTCCCCAAAGGTCCTGCTCCCTGCTGCGGTGAATGACCCCCCAAACTAGGCGGGGAAGGAAGCTCTCTTCAGGGGCTCTGGGACTTAGGTTGTTTCTGATGGAGGGGTTACTGTTTCCAAACCCTCCCCCCCTTCCCCCAGCAGCCGCGGCGGGTTATTTACTGATCGCTGAAAAAACCCCCTCAACCTGTCAAAAGAGGGGGAAAATGCTGCACATACAGGGGCCCAATTGACTATGGGGATTTGCCTATAGTATTTGATTTTGTCCTCCCTCAAAATACTGGGAAAAGGCTCCCTTTTTGGGCCCGGTAGCAAAGGTCCCAAAATGGGGTAAAAGACCCAAAAGTCATCCCTCCCCGGGATGCGACTATTCGGTTTGACTACCAAGGCAAATCATTTTTGTGAGAGCCATCTGCAAAAATGACCCCTGGGGGTTTCCCTGCATCCTTTTTCCACGATATTTGCCCGGTGTTTGGGGGTTCTTCTGCCCTCTTTTTTTCCTAATCCCCTTTTCCCTCCTCCAGCTCCCCGGGGCTCCTCCCTACTTGTCACCTTAAAAGAAAACCCCAACTCATTTCCCGGGACAATGCTTCTGCCCCAAATGTCCTCCCCCTCCTCCTTTTAAAGGTCCACCCGGGACCTTTGTGGCCCCCAAGTTTTATTTGGGCCACTTCCCAGTCCTCGGGCCCCAGACAAAATTTTTCAGCTTTCTTTTCCCAAGACATAAAAAGCAGGGGAATAAAGTTTTTTCCCCACCTTGTCCGGCAAATAAAACAAATAACGTCGCCTCCTCAAATTTGGCCTCAAAAAAGGGCAGGTTTTTAAAGCTGAGCTGCCTCTGGCTACTTTTCAAAGTTCCCACAGGGGATTTCCCCCTGCCCGGGCCGGAAATCATCAAAAAATCTTTAAAGGGCCTTTTCCCTCTTTTCCCATCTTGGGTCCCAACATGTGCGGGCTGGAATTCCAAGGGGTGGAAACATCCTTTTCCCAGAGTTTTTTTGGGGGAGGCCGTCGCCGCTTGCAACTCGGGGGAGGGTGTTCCTGGCTTTTTTAAAATGGTGCCCGTGCATGCACATTTTCCGGGCCTTTTTTCAGAATTTCCCTGAAAACGGGGGAAAGACTTCAGGAACCTTTCACAATCAGTTTAAAACACGTGCGCCATGCAGGCGCCCATCCCCTCTTTGCAGCGGGGGGCCCCAATTTTAATTTCCCTTTTCCCTTTCCCTTTGTTCAAATTTGCAGTTGGCGCTGAGAAAAGCCACACATCGATTTTTTGCTGCAGGGGACGGGGAAAGCGTTCCTCCCCTGTTTTTGATTTTGTTCGCTGAGGCAAGCCGGGGGTGTAAAAACTGGCGTGACACCCGTCCCCTTTCCCCAATTTTATGATGGAGCAGTATTTGGGGGGCTAGATGGGGTGGGGGGTGGGGGGATAGGGGGAACATTGGCACGGGAACCGCGGGTTTAAACAACGTGGGGGAGAAAGCGCGTCTCCTGTCCAAGTTGTTGGTGTGCCTGGGGAGGAAGCACTTTTTACCAAAATGGGGCCCTAAAGGACAAAGTACTGGCCCCCACCGTAAGTTACAGCTCCGCGTCCGCGTGCCCTTTCACCTTGGAACAAACCCATAAGCTCAAGGTTTTGGGGCCAAACCTTTTTGTTCTACATATTTATGAAAATGCTGGGACTGCCTTTTTTGGAAAAAAAATTACGGTTGGAAATCTCCATCAACTCGGCAAAAGCCATAGGGTTTTCTGAACGGGCAGGGGTCCCAAAATTTTTGGGAAAAAAGGGACCCCGCAGCCAAAAACAACTTTTTTCCCGAAGCCCCGGGCGCTTCTACAAACCTTTGGAAAGGTTGGACGCAAAACTGTTGTCTCTTTTCAATTCCCCGCGAAAAGATGTTTGGGGCCTTGGTTGGGGGGAAGGAGGCAATTTTTACCGGGAGATATGGGCAAAGAAAACACTCTGCAATGGTGGAGCCCCTTTACTGGCAAGGCAAAGGGGTTCCCTTGGGCCCCTGCTGCTTTCTGCTGTTGCTTCGAACCGGGATTGGGGTTACCCAATCTGAGCCAAAGTTTCTCCCAGGCCCCCGGGTTGGGAAAGCTGGGATGTGTTGACGCAGGGGCCCTGTTGCTAAAGAAGCTCCCTGGCCCCCCGTTCATTTCTGCCTTTCAGTTTTTACAAATTAAACCCCTATTCCCGGGTCCCCCTGTCTTAGCAAAAAAACGCCCACCCCCCTAAACAAAAATTTTTTAAAAGCCAACGCCCCCGCACTGGGGTGAAAATCTGCTGGCCGCTGGGGCCTTTAATTTAGCCCTTTTTCCGCCTTTCTTTTTTTTGGACCCGCGAAGCGGTTTTTTACCCCCCTGGCCGCCTGGTTCCCGACCCCACACTGCTGCTATCCGCTGACTCCCGGGGCCCCACAACCACTTGAGGCTTTTCCCCTGCCCACGCACAAGCTGACGCCCCTCTTCCCTGACATGAAGGGAAACCCTTGCCCCACCCCCGGCCCCCAGTTCGGGCGGCAAAATCATCATCTATTTGGGGGTTTTATTGGGCCCTGCTGTCCTCATCATGTCTTGGGGTTTCAGAGGTGACCCCCCCAAAATGACCCCCCCATGCCACTCTCCACTTTTATTCCTTTTTTCCCCCTTTTTCAAGAAGCAGGGGATTTTTCCCCCTTTTTTTTTCGCTGCCAATTTCTGCTTTACTGCCCTCCTCAATTGTTCCCTCCCGCTAATTTTTGGGGGCTGAGACCCAAAACCCAAGTAGATCTCTGGGGGAGGGGAAACCGGGTGGGGCAGAGGCGGGGGGAACAGGTTTAGGGCCGCTAAACCCCCTCCCCGGCCATGCCAAATTAAGGGGTTTTTCCCGACGTTCCCACTGACTCTTTGGGGTGGAGGTTTTCCCGATGTCACCCGGGTGGGAATGGATGACCTAGTCAACCAATTTTAAGAACCTTGGGTTTTCTAGTCAAACCCCACGGCCCCTAATGACAGCGGCAGTTGCGGGCCCCACCGGATGACCCATGCTGCGCGGTTTCCCCCTTTTTTTTTGCTGCGACCTGGGCCGGAATGGGTTTTGCCTTTTGCCACTCCCCAGGTGAAAAAGCCTGCTACCTCTCTGTCTGACAACTGTTTGTTTTTAAAAAGTACAGACACTGTTTTTATGAAGATAACTTTTATATGATAAAAAACACACCCTGTATTTTAAATTCCCAAAAGAACCCCTTAAAAAAGCTTTGGGGAACCCTTTTGGGTATAGTTGTACTCCACAAATTTGGGGAGGAAAAATGTAATTGTAAAGTGTCGTTTAAAAACACTGTGGGATTTTACCCGAATTTAAAACACAAACCCGGCTTAAATTTAAACCTTTTCCCGGGTAGAATTTTGCTAAAAAAAAAATTTTTTTGTGGGGTGAAAAAAAAAAATTTCTTTTACTGAGTACAAATGCAGAAAAATTTCTTTAAATTTTTCCCCGGATGTTAAAAATTTCCAAAAGAAAATTTACAACCACAAATACGAACTTTGGAGCGTATTACAATGGCGTGTTTTTACGCTACACAACAAAAAAAAAAAATTGTAAATTTAAAACCCTTTGCTTGTGAATTTTCTACAGGGAAAAAAGTAATTTTTTGGGGGTGAAAACGGTTTATTTTTAGTCACCACAGCAGCAAAACAACCCCCTTAAAAAACCCCCGGGGAAAAATTTCCCAAACAAATTTTAGCAATTTACAAAATACACTTTGTAGTGTGTTACAATGGGGGTTTTTTACGCTACAAAAAAAAGAGAAAAAATTGTAATTAACCTTTGCTTGGGAATTTTGCTACAGGAAAAATGTATTTTTTGGCGTAAAGACAGTTTATTTTAGTTTACCCAAAAGAAAGCAAATAAAACGTTTAAATTAACCCCCTGGTTTAAAATTGCGCCAAACAATTGAAAAACCAAAAACAAACTAGCTTTTTTAGCGGTTACAATGGCGTTTTTTAACGCAAAAACAACAAGAAAAAAATTGAAAATTTAAACCCTTTCCCTTTGTGAAATTGGGCCAAAGGGGAAAAAAATGTTTTTTTTTGGGCGGTGAAAGGGGGTTTTTTTTAAGTCACCACAGCACAAATCACGTTTAAATTAACCCCGGGTGTAAATTTGCGCCAAAAAAAAATTTTAAAGCAACCCCCAAAACTACTACATTGTAGCGTGTTAAAAAGGGGGGCGTGCTTTTTAGCAACACAAAAAAAAAAAAATTTAAAAATTAATCTTCGCTTGGAATTAGGCAAAGAAAAATGAAATTTTTTGGCGTGAAAGGATGGTTTATTTTAGTCCCAAAAGCCCCCCAAAAACCCAACGCTTAATTAAAAACCCCCGGTTTTAAAATTTGGCGCAAAAGAATTGAGCAGCCAAAAATGAAGTGGTTTTGGGAAATTGAAAAAAACGCTGTTTCTTTTAAATGAATAAAACAGGAACGGGCCCTTTAGACCCCCCTTTGGGGATTTTCCCAATGTGCTGTCAGATAGCTTTAAAAAATGTTATGGAGTTGCACTGGACGCCCCCGGGATTTTCAGACCCCAAACCCCACAAAATCAGAAATAGAAAAATTAAGAAAGCATCCTAGAACAAAGCTGAGACACCCCCAAAAAAAATTCGCTGTATAAAAACCCATTTTCTTCAGTAAGAGCTATTACAAGCGGGTGCGGAAAGCCCCTTTTCCCTAATCATACAGTAAAGGGCGGAATGAGCTTCAGCGCGCCCCCCGGGACTTAAAAAGGGTTCCCGGGATGACGGGCACAAAATCCTGCCGGTTTTTCAGATTGGGTTTTTTTGCACATGTCATACAGGCTATGCCCTTCTTCCTCCCAGAGTTCTTTGCCCCATTAACCGCCTGGCTCGCAGCCATTTTTTAAAACAAAAACACACTTCGTTCACCTCGAAGTAATCCAAACTTTTGACTTCGTTCAGAACCCAAGTTTTTTTTTCTGAAATTTTAAAACGAAAATTCCCCCCTTTTTTAGAATAATTCGCACATCTCTATCAAACCCCCATCTTTACTTATATTACATACAGAAATTTGCTAGAAATTTGCTGTTGTTTTTCATAGGTAAAAAACCCCACCTTTTATTACCAACACAATTTAATTGGGGTTTTTTTTCACTTTGGGCAGGCCATTTTTGTTCAAAGACCCCCTTGTATTACATTAGGAAACGAAATTTTTCTGTAATTGCTTTTTGAATTTTTTAGGTCAAAACCCTTTTTTTATCGTACACAATTTGTTTATTTTTTTTTTCCCCTTTTGGCGCAGCCCATTTTGTTCAAAAGACCCATCTTGTATTTATATTACGATACAAAAATTTGCTAGTAATTGCTGTTGTTTTTCATAGGTGCAAACCAACCCTTTTTTTATTACCCCAATACAACTTAATTATTTTTTTTTAACTTGGCGAGGCCATTTTTGTTCAAAACCCCCCTTGTACTTACATTGGATACAGAAATTTCCCTAGAATTGATTTGTATTTTATGGGTGCAAAACCAACCTTTTTTTTATCCGTACAAAATTTTTTAAATTTAGTTTTTCTCACTTTGGCGCAGCCCATTTTTTTCAAATACCCATCTTGTATTTTATTTTACGATACAAAATTTTGATAGAATTGCTGTTGTATTTCATAGTGAAAAACCAACCTTTTTATTATCCTACACAACCTTAATTGGGTTTTTTTTTCACTTGTGCGGGCATTTTGTTCAAAGAGCCACCTTGTACAAACTTAGGATACAGAAATTTGCTAAAAATTTGCTTTGTATTTTATGGGGTGCAAAATCCACCTTTTAGACCTACAATATTGAATTAGGTTTTTTTTCACTTTGGCGCGGGGTTTTTTTTTGGTTCAAAGACCACCTTGTACTTACATTAGGATACAGAAATTTGCTAGTAATTTCGTTGTATTTCATAGGTTCAAAACCCCTTTTTTTATCCAAACAAAATTTAATTAATTTTTTTTCATTTGGGCGCGGCCATTTTTGTTAAAAGACCCACTTTGACTTACTTTGGATACAGAAAATTTGCTAAAAATTTTGCTGTTTATTTTATAGGTAAAAAACCCACCTTTTTTAAAACCCGTATACAATTTAAAAAGGTTTTTTTCATTTTGGGCGACCCCAGTTTTGTTCAAGATTTATCTTGTACTTATATAATACAAAAATTTGCTAGTAATTGCTGTTTATTTCAGGGGTGCAAAACCCACCATTTTTTTTTTATCCTACACAAATTTTAATTGGGTTGTTTTAAATTTGGGGCTCCCCATTTTGTTCAAAACCCATTTTGTACTTATAACATTACAGAATTGCTAGAAATTGCTGTTGTTTTTCATAGGTAAAAAACCCCCACTTTAATACCCGTACACATTTTAATTGGTTTTTTTCCACTTTGCGCAGGCCATTTTGTTCAAAGACCCATCTTGTACTTACATTAGGATACAGAAATTTTCTAGTCTTTGGGGTTTTTTTTTTTGTTTTTACGGGTGAAAAACCCCAGTTTTTATCCGTATAAATTTAAATTGGGGTTTTCACTTTGGCGCAGCCCATTTTGTTAAAAAAAAACCCATTTTGTACTTTATATTACATAAAAAAAATTTTGCGTAATTTGGGTTTTGTATTTCATAGGGCAAAACCCACTTTTATTATTTTACAAAATTAATTAGGTTTTTTTCTTTTTGGACAGCCCATTTTGTTAAAGACCCACCTTGTACTTACTTGGGATACAAAAATTTTGTAGAATTGCGTTGATTTCATGGGTGCAAAACCCCCCTTATTTTATCCATACAAAATTTTAATTATTTTTTTTCACTTGGCGCAGCCCAGTTTTTGTTCAAAGCCCCATCTTGTACAAAATTTAGGATACAAAAAATTTCCTATAATTGCAGGTGTATTTATTGGGTGCAAAACCTCCTTCTCTTATCCATATAACATTTAATAGCTGTTTTGCACTTTGGTTCGCCCATTTTTTTTTTCAAATACCCACCTTGACTTAAATTTTTGGTTTCAGAAGTTTCGTAGTTCTGTTGGTGTATTTCATTAGTGCAAAAACCCCGTTTGTTATCCGTAACTTTTAAAATAGCTGTATTACATGTTCGGCCCATTTTTTTTCAAATACCACTGTTCTTTTTTGTCATTGCTGCAAAAAATGCAATTTCTCATCCGTGTAACTTCTGAAATTTTATTGCGCCGTGAATCTCATTTTTTGCCGCAGATAGCGCACTTGTGTGATATTTTGTTGAAAACAATCAATTCCTACCCCTACGGGGGCATTTGAAAATCCCTGGGCTAAAAGGAAGAACACTTTTAAAATTTATCTTAAGTTTCCCACAACTGCATTACAGGGATTGCTAGAAAAAAATTTCAGTTTCTAATCCATTTTGGGGTGTAGGGAAATTAAGGGGGTTTAAGAATAGCTGGATTTTCCATCTTTTAATAAGAGACTGTCAAAAACTCTTTCCATACCTTTTTAAATTTTTTTCTTTTTTGAAAATGGGGCGAAATGCAGGTGGAAGCAGGCAAGAGGGGTTTGGGAGGTAGAGGTAAAGAGAAGTGCTCCTTCCAGTGCTGGCAACAAAAAAAACCAGCGGGGGTCGTCGGTTTTCAGGGTCGTCAGGCCTGTCTCACGGTCAGGGCCCTGTAATCTCAGAAAAGAACAGCGTCGCCCAATCGTTCTTCAGTGGTTTAAAGCAACCCCGATCCAGCATCTTACCTCCTCGTCCTCCCAGTACGGCCACAAATGTCCGTCGCACAATCCAAAATGAAGCGAAGGCCCGCCCAAAGTCAAAATCGGGACCCACCCCTGTTCATAAATCCATTTTTTGAAGACCCTTGATACAAAAAGCGGTTTTGGGGGCAGAAGGCATTTCAAAGATCAAAAGGCTAAAGAGGGGTGATTTTGTCGCTCTGCCGCCCAGTTACTGACCTCAGAGGAGGAGAAGGGAAACCTCAATCGGAAAAAAACCCGGGGGGTCGGGAACGCCTTTATGCCTCTTTCTTGTAGCCCGCACTCCTGGATGCAGAAAGTGGCGACAAGTCATCGTGTTATATATATGACTACATTGGGATCCCGGGTCTTTTTTTGAGAATTTGTTGGGGTGTTCATCACTGGGCAAGGAGGGAAACAGGGGTAATTCATCCGGCTCCCGCCCAAAAGGAAGGTCGGGCGCGGGAATCCCGAGATGATTCCGCCACCCACCCTCAGGGAAACACCGTGTTCGCTTTTTCGCCGTTGAAAAGGTCCAGGACCTCCAAGCCTGGCCCTTTTTAAGCAACCTTTTTGTTCACCCAGCGTGTCATTGCCCATTTGCCCTAAAAAGCATCAGGAAAAGGGAAGAAACCCCCGGGGTTTTTAACCACCACCAACAGTCAGTCAATGCAGGAAAGCAGGTTGAAGGGGAACACTTGGGTAAAAAAAGGCCACACCGATCCCCGGGCTTCCAACCCCTGTCCCAAACCTCTGTCTCTGCCCCATTCCTCCTCCCCACCACCAAGCTTTTTTCACTTCCCATGTCCCTTTAGAGTCATGTCAGGGATCGCCTCCGCTTCAGTCTCCACCGTCACCAGAGTACCACCCACCTCCAAACCCATCCTACCCCCTTTTCCTTCCCCCAGTTTGTGACCTGCATGCCGTACGGGTCATCTAGCAGCCGCCTTTTGTCTACCCCGGTTTTGGGGGCAGAAGTAACACTTTTAAATCAAACCTCCCCAAAACCAAAAAGCCTGAAAGTCGGGATTGCCAGGCTTTTTGGGTTTGGAAAAGTTGCCTTTCCGTCTGGTGGACACAGATGGGGTTTCCCCAAAATCATGGGCCCCTTTTCCCGCCCCCAAACCAGATCCGAGCAGGGTTTCTTTTCCCGAAAAGCCGCCCTGCCCGGCCAGCCACAATGTCTCTAAAAAATTTTAAGGCATTTCTGATCTGTGTCCCGCAAAATTTTTTCTACCAAGATACATGGGTTTGTAAGTGACAGCCCCTGGGTGAGCTGGGTGGATGTCTCTGGTGGTAAGGGTGCTCTCAGGGGTCGGCCCACCTTTCAAAACCGCGGGGTGGTCAGGGTTCATTCCCCCAAGTCCACTGCCAGAGAACCAGGCCTTTTTGAAATTAATCTGTCTTGGAGACCGTCAACACACAGGTCGGGGCTTTGCCGGCTCTTCGAACGAGACCGAGCGCTGGCTGGGGGGACAAGAACTTTTTGGGCCCGGGAAGGTTTGGGGTGCGATAAGGTCGAAATCTCCCTCCGCCCTTAAGACGGTAGGCGGACACATCCCCGCCGGGACTGTATGAATCTCGCGTTAAGAAATTTCTAAAGCCACCCGGGGCGGAAGCCTCTAGGAAGGTCGAGGGCTGAGCCCACTTCCCCCGTTCCACCCCGCTTCGTCCCGGCTGGCGCGTTGCAGCGTCAGCTCTGTCTCCCCGTCAAAACCGTCTCTTTTTACTGGCAAAATCTGGGGAAACCCCCCCCAATGCCCTGATTGTGGCAGCAGCGCAATGCCTTACCAGTACAAGGACACAGGGGCCTACAAGCAGCGGTCGGACCTCGGGGGGGTTTTAGCCCCCGAGAGTGATCAGGGTGAAAGAGCTCTGCACCATCCTTTCCCGTTTTGAAGAAGCCACCAAAATGGCATGTGGGCAATGCCCATTCAGCATGACATGGGGTATCTTAGTTCAGGAACGATCGTTTGAAAAAAATCAGGGTTTCCAAAAGCGACGGAGGAAAGCGGGCACGGGTGCGGATACGGACCTTTCCCCATCTAACTTTGGAAGGCCGACATTTTTCACAATTTTATTGGTCTTCATTAAGCAGGGGTTTTGGGGGTTTCCAGGGTAGTGAAAAAGGCGGCGCCTCAGCTCCCCAGGGAAAGGCATCTGAGGCAAGTCAGGGCTTTTTTTGAAGCTTTTCCCCCCGGAGGAAAGGGGAGTGGAGGGAGGGAAATTCCCTGGACAGCAAGGGTTCCCGATGCCCCCCTTCCCTTTGGGAAAGACGTTGGCCCCGGTTTTGAGGCGGAGGGGGAAGATGGGGGAAAGTTTCAGTTTTGCTAGTGCCCCGAAACCAAAGGCTTCAGAAATAAAAGGCCCCAAACCCTCTAAACCTTTGAGCGCTTCGATGCTCCATTTCCCCCCCAAACATGATCCTCGATTAAGCCCTTTAAAAATGAAAAAACTTTTTACTTTTGTGGCCACCCCCCTTTCCAAACCCCCGGTACAAAGCAAAACCGGCACTTTCCTTTCCCAAACCCACCAAAATAAAAGTAAAATCGGGGAAATTGGGAGACCATGCTGATTAATCAAACTAGGGGAAAATTTGTTGCATCTGCTTCACGTTCTTCAAATGGCATGGTGGAACAAAGTCAGACAAAAAATTTGGGCAGCAGTAGAGTGCCCAAAAAGCAGCCCTGCATTGTGGCAGAGCCCCAATGGGGGGACCTCTGGGAATCTTTTTTTAAACCCCCTCACAAAGCATGTAATGCAGGGCACACATACAGCACACAGATCCCGGCTTAAAAAACATGGGGCACGACTATCTGGGGTCTTTAACACCGATGTTTTTGGAAAATGTTTTGGACCCAAAACGATTTCTGGGGATCCAAAATCGATAAAATGGCCCGAGCTCGCTGGGCCCCCGCCCTAGAGGTGGGTTTTCCTGCCCCTCCCGACCCCCCGCGTCATATCTGAGCGGACCTTCAGCACAGGTGGGGGGGAGTCATTACAGACAAACGCATCCGGGGTTTCCACCGGGTAATGTGGATGTTTTGACTTTCATCAAGATGAATCAGGCATGGATTCTTGGGGTGATGTTTTGGCCCCAAAATTTCCGAGGTCACCGATTAGGGTTTTCCCAGTCTACTTCCCAATTTTTCTTCCAAAAAGAAATGGTCCTCTTAAAAAAATTTTTTTAGAAAGGGTCAAATTTTTTACTGAAAAATTTTTTTTCAAATTTTCCCCAAAAAGGGCATTTTTTCTGGTTTTTCGGTGAGTAGACCCGGAAAAGGGGCACCCAATTGTAAAACGTTTTTATGAAAAAAAATGTATTTCCCTTTACTTTTACTCCTTCATAAAAAATGTTTGCAATTTCAATGGTTTTGGGGGCTTTGGTGCTTGAGATAAAGCTTTTAATCAAGGGGCTTTTGTAACAAAAAAGGGCTTCTATGGGGGCATTTCTTCCCTCACAATTTTTTTAAAAATGGCTGAGAAGGCATTTTTATTTAAATTTTTTGGGGGCAATTTCTGTTTGAAAGGGAGCAATACTACAGGGCCCTATTCTAAAAAAAAATTTTTTTTTCAATAGACATTTTTTTCCCTTTACAATTGTCCCCCCAAATGGGGGTCATGGGTTTTTGTTTTTAATTTTTTGGGGGGTTGGGTTTCTTGAAAAAAAACTATACTACCGGGCCTATTGGGAAAATATGTGGGGTTTCTAACAGACATTTGTTCTTAAATTTGTCATAAGTGGCTCAAGGGTCATGTTTTGAATTTTTTTTGGGGGGGGGTTTTTCTGTGAAATACAGCTATACTACAGGTCCTTTTTCTAAAAATGTGTTTTTTAAAGACATTTTGTTCTTCACAATTGTCAAAAGTGGGTCAAGGGGGAAGGGGGCTGTCAAAAACAGGAATAGGTAGGACAAATGTTAATGGACACATTAATTTGAAAAATGACTTTTTTTTTCAAGATCTTTAACATAGTTTTGCCCAAACCCTGTAGTGAGACAAAACCCCTTTAAAAACAATTAAAAAAAAAGAAAACAAAGACGTGGGGGGATTCCCTCCTTTTTTTTAAAAATGGGGTTTTTTTAGAATTAAGCTACTAAAAAAAATTGCAAAGTACAAAAAAGCTGATACAAATATTCCTCTGACTTGTACAAGGGGGGGCCAAGGAAAAACTTGAACAGATGTAGATTATTCAGGGAAAGGTTAGAGATGGGCGAATTGGGTTCTAACGAAATGGGGGAAATTTGATTAGAATTTAGTAAAATTCGGTTTTGAACGAAGTCGAAGTTTGGGGTTTCTTGGGGGAAAAGAAGTGGGCTTTTGGGTTGATAAATTTGGGTGCGAGCCCCATGGCGTTACAGGGGGAAAAAACTCTGGGGGGAAAAAGGGGGTTTGCCTGCATGACATGTGCAGAAAATGAAGCCAATTTGAGCCGGGGGGATTTTGTTTTATGTCCCCCGCAAAATATAAATCCGGGCCGACGCTGGAGTTTATAAGCTCTTTCCCGTTTTGATTAGGGAAGGTGTTGCCCCGGCTACTTAAACATAGCTTTTACTGGGGAACTCATTTTTATAAGTTCTCTTTAACGTTCCCAAATTTTTGATTTTTTTTTGGGGTTTTTGGTCTGAAATCCAGTGTGCGTCCCTGCAGCTGCATAACATTTAAACCCTATTTGCTCACAGCCCCATTGAATATCCAAGGGGGATCAACCGTTCCTGTTGTATTCTTTTAAAAAGAAACAGCGTTTTTACAAATACAAATACCACTCATTTTTGGCTGCTCAATTCTTTTGCGAAATTTCACCCAGGGGTTAATTAAGCTTTTCGCTGCGTGGTGACTAAAAAAAACCGTCTTTTTCACCGGAAAAAAAAAAAATTTTTTTCTGTACTAAATTCAAAAGGAAGGTTAATTACAAGTTTTCCTTTTGTTGTGTCGTAGAAAACACGCCTTTTGTAACACGCAAAAAAAGCTAGTATTTTTGGTTGTAATTCTTTGCACAATTTACATCCGGGGGTTAATTAAACTTTTTTTCGCTGCTGTGGTGAATAAAAGAAACCGTTTATTTCCACCGACAAAAAATACTTTTTTTCCCTTGTGGCATAATTCCAAGCAAGGTTAAAAACAAGTTTTCCTTTTGTTGTGTAGATAAAAACCCTTGTAACACGTACAAAGCTCATATTTTTTGGTTTTTAAATTTATTTTGCGAATTTACTTCCGGGGGTTAATTAACTTTATTTTGCTGTGTGGTGATAAAATAAACCGTCTTTTTCCCCGGGCAAAAAAGACATTTTTTCTGTACCATAATTCACAAGTGAAGGTTTATCAAGTTTTCCTCTTTTGTGTACGTAAAATACACGCCATTGTAACACCTACAAAGCTCGTTTTTTTTGGCTGCTCAATTGTTTTGCGAAATTTACATCCTGGTTAACTAAGTTTTTTTCTGCAGTTGTACCAGTAAAAGAAAACTTTGTTTTTTAAACCCCCCACAGAAGAAAGTCTATAGCATAATTCATACCAAGGGGTTTAAATTTAAACCTGTTTTGTTTTTCATTCAGTAAAATACATAGGTTTTTTTAAACGGGACTACAATCAATTTTTCCTCCCATTTGTGGGGCACAATTTTTTAAACCAAGGGTTACCCAAGCATGTTTCTGGGGGCATTTTTAGTCAAATACAGGGTGTGTATTATCAAAAAAAGATATCTTCATCAAACAGTGTCTGTACATTTTAGAACAAACAGTATGTCAGACAGAGAGGTGGCAGGCTCTTCACCTGCGAGTGGTAGTGGCACAAACATTACAGGAGCAGGCCCAGGTCGCAGCACAGCAAGGGGTCGTCGCAGCACGGGTCACTCGGTGAGGCCAGAACTGCCGCTGTCATCTAGCGGCCGGGTCTTGTTCAGCAACCCAAGGATTCTTGATTGGTTGACTAGGTCATCCACTTCCTCCCAGATGACATCTGACAACCCAAGCCAAGAGTCGGTGGGAACGTCAGACACAACCCTTAGTTGGCATGGCCCGGGAGCGGGTCAGCGGTCCTCACCTGTCCTCAACCCGCCTCTGTCCAATGCGGTTCCCTCAGCCAGAGATCTACCATGTGGTCTGGGCTCAGCGCCACTATATAGCGAGGATGAACAATTTGAGGAGGGCAGTCAGCAGCTACTTGGCAGCGAAGAAATGGGGCCAATATCCCCTGCTTCTTGCAGTAGACGGCAAAGTATAGATGTGGAGAGTGGCATGGGAGGTCATGTTGTGAGGGGTCAGCCTCTGCATACCAAGACCGGTGATGAGGACAGCAGTGACGATGAAACACAAATAGATGATGATGTAGCCGACCGCACTTGGGAGCCAGGTGAAGCAAGGGCTTCATATTCGTCAGGACAAGAGGGCGTCAGCTTGTACGTCAGGCAGCGGCACAGCCAGCAAGTGGGTTGTGTGGCCGTGAGTCAGGAGGGTAGCAGCAGTGTGAGGTCGGGAGCCAAGTGGCCACGGGGTAGACAACCCGCTTCGCAGGTCCAAGAAAGTAGCCTCACAGGGGCTCAGCGAAGCAGCGGCAGCAGTAGTCACTCAGTGCGGAGCGTTGGCGGTAAAATCCGATAATCGGCGGTGTGGCAGTTCTTTGCTAAGGCACCGGAGGAGCCGAATATGGGTATATGTAGAATCTGTGGGCAGAAAGTGAAGCGTGGCCAGGGAGCTAACGTTGGCACCACGGCCTTGCGTCAACACATGCAGCATCACCATCCGGTGGCTTGGGAGAAATGTGGCTCAGATGTGGTGGCCCATCCTGCCGCCACAGCAACAGCAGCGCCCAGTGGCACGCATGCCATTGCCCATCAAGGCTCCCCCCCCTCTGCAGAAGGGAGCTTTTTTTCTTTTGTTTTCTCCCGGCCCCAAATGCTCCTGCTCCTCGCGTTTTGGGCAAGCACTTTTCAGCGAGGGTTTGCAAAGAACAACAGTATGGCCCAAAACCATCCTAAGGGCAGAAGCTGCCCGTGCCCCATTCAAAGTTGTTGGTACTGCAGTCCCCCCTTTAAATGGGGGGACTCTGCACCATCGAGAATAATGGCTTGGCCAGCCAATGGAGAGTTCCAAGCGTTTTCTGGAAACCGTTAATAAAAGGCAGGGGCCATTTACATGCCCTTTTTTCAAACGGCCCCCACAAAAAGGGGGGAAGTACGTTTTGGGATGGGAGAATGTCTTCCGGCCCAGGCCCCCCCCAAAACAACTTGGAAGGGAGATCCCGCTTTCTCCCCCCCACGTTGTCAAACTGCGGCTCCTCGCCAATGTCCCCTCCACCTCCTCCACCACCCCCACATATAACCCTCCAAAAGTATCCCTGCATATCCCAATGTGTGGGCACAGAGGTGTCACGCTTTTCTACCTAGCTTGCCTCGACAAAACAAAGTCCAAGGGGAGGAACGGGGCTCCGCTTCTCAGCAAAAAATCGATGTGTGGCTTTCTCCGCACCAACTGCAAACTGGAACCAGGGGGACGGCAATGGAGTAAATGTTTTCCGCGCTGCACCGGGAGGGATGGCCATGCGCCCTGCTGGCCGTGTTAATATGGGGGAAAAAAGTTCCTGAAGTTTTCCCACCGTTTTCAGAACATTTGAAAATGGCCAGGAAAACTGTGCTTGACTTTATCCATTCCACAAACCCAGGAACCCCCTCCTCGAGTTGCGCGGCAGAACGGCCTCCCCCAACAACTCTATATAAATTTTTTCCCCCCGTTGGAATTCCACCTGCACATGTTGGAGACTGTATGAACAGAGAAAGCCCATTAACGTTTTTTTTATGATCCCGGCGGACAGGATATCCCCTTTGTAACTTTGATGTCAGCCCTGGCAGCTAAAAGGGGACACCCTGCCATTTGTTGAGGCCCTTCGAGGAGGCCGTTATTTGTCAGTCGCCAGGACACGGGAAGAAAACTCATTACTATTATGTCCCGGAACAGATGCGAAAATCTGTCTGGGCAGGGGACTGGAGAGGTGGCGACTACATCTCGTGGCCACATGAGGCCGGTGGGGACTGAAATGGAGGGGGAGGAGGGACATTGGGGCAGAACATTGTCTGGTGAAAAAAGTGGTTTTCTACCCAGGTGAAAGAGAGGAGAGAGGAGCAGCTGGGGGAAGTAGATGGAGATGAGGAAGATGAGCAGATGAACCCCAAGCACCGTGGCAGTTTTCAGTGGAGATGGAGGGGGGAGCCCCCGGGTCCTTTTGCAAGGGCCCCCCAGCAGTTGATTTGCCTGGGTAGTGACACCGAAAAGTCAGCATCCGGCAGAGGGATGACTTTGGTTTTACCCTACCCGGGCCCTCGCTACCGAAGCCTTTTTTCCCCGCTGCTGAGGGGGAGGACAAATCAAATACTATAGGGAAATCCTCCGTATCAGTTGGCCACTGCCCATGTGCGGCATCGCCCCCCCTCGCAGGGCTGACCCGGGGGGGTTTTTCAGCGCTCACGTATACTGGCGGGGCTGGGGAAAGGGGGGAGGATAGGAGCAGTACCAGCCATCAGCAGCAACCAAGTCGGAGTCACTGATTAGCGCTTCCTTCACCCGCTAGTGAGGAGGGCAGTCACCCCGCAGCAGCAGGGCCTGGAGCAGTCCCTGAACCCAAAAGGTGGTGGCCCACTTGGGCGCACTCTGCCACCCAGTTAAAGATCCCCTGGACTGCTGGGCACCAAAATAGATGTGTGGCCGCAACATGCCCAGTTTGCAGTGGAGAAGCGTCCCGCCCTGCCATAGTGTGCATCGAGGGGTGTTCAGTGCGGCGGGGGCCATCGTTACCCCAAAAGGGAAAACCCGGTGTCCCCCGGAAATGTGGAACGACTGACCTTTGTAAGATGAAATTTTTT